>JAMPIV010022937.1:0-163355 GCA_024509875.1 Oreohelix idahoensis
ACCCTTGGGTGAAAATAAATAACGTTGAGCTCTTAGTGCCTGTAGAGTCCTTAGATATTGAAATTGAAAGATTGAATTGTTTTAATAACATTTGACAATGGCCGACTTGTCAAAATTGTCGATCTGCGGCTGTAACAGACTGCGAAGAGTAGAATGAACGGGAAAAGTTATGATATGCTTATGTCATGCTGAATTTACAAATATATTGAACGGGAAGAAAGAAGATTAGAAAAAGAGGCCGAAAGAAAATTAGAGGCTGAAAAAGAGATTAAGAGGTTGCGGATTGAGGCTGAGGCTAAGAGGTTGCAGATTGAGGCGACAAAGAGGCTAAAGAAAGCATTGGAGGCAGATAAGGAGATTAAAAGGCTCCAATTAGAAGAAACAGAAGAAAGGCAGAAAGAGAGGAAAAAAGATTGGGCTGCAGAGAGGGTAGCAGAAAAGGAGGAGAAGAGATTACAAAGGGAATTATGAGTTAACGACTAGGGAGTTTGAGACGCTAGTCAGGGAGCCTCAACCTCAGCTATGAATTTTCATTTAGATCATTTTGTTGAGAAGACGATGATATTGAGAGCTATCTAAATAGATATGAACTATTAGCTACCACATATGGGTTAGAGAGAGAAAGGTGGAGCTTAAAGTTATCTCAAGGGCTTCGTGGGGCAGCTTATGAAGTTTTTGCCAAAATGAGCAGAGGTGATCCAGGAAAATTATGACATGCTAAAGCAGGCTCTTTTGTTAAGAATATGAAAAGAACGCAGAATTTTATAGGAAAAAATTTAGGAATGCTAAACTACTGTCAGTGAAACCTATCACCAGTTCTCTGCACGAATAGAGACATACTTGGAGAAATGGACTTCTCTGGGGAAAACCCAAGATCTTAAGGAAATGGTCCTTATAGAACAATTAAGAGAGTCCATGGCTCCAGACCTGAGAAAGTTTCTCATGGAACAAGGTGCAGAGAGGCTGGGTGAGTTGCTAAATGTTGCTGAAAGGTATACAGCTGCTCAGGCAGAGGTAACAGGTAATAAAAAGAAACAGGTAGAAAATTTTAGGGCACCACAGAACTTTAATAAATTTGATCCTAGAGATCAAAACAAAGGTAAGCACCCGTTTGATAGGCCACGGTATGACAATAAAAATAAAACCCCACAATTCGATGAAAGGAAATATGATGAAAGAAAATCTTTCAACCAAGGAAAAAGGTGGTGTAAAAATTGTAAGATGAACAATCATGACACTGACCATTGTAGAAGGAAACCTCCTCATTGTGCTGCTATGACATCGGGGAAAAAGGAAAAAAGTCAAACCTGAAGACTTACAGAAACCATACCACCCCCCAGTGTGTGCAGATGTCATCTGTGGTGGTGTCACTATAAGATGTTTATATGATACCGGTTTAGATTACGATTCCGTTGTGAGTTCTCACCTGGTGCAGGCCGATCAATACACCACAGAAACAGTGGAGATTCAAACTGCAACCAAGGATGTAGCTACCATGACACTTCCCGTCGCCCGAATAAAAGTGAAAACGCGATATGTGGAAGGAATCATAAAAGCAGCAGTGATAAATGAGCCAATCTACCCTCTGATATTGGGGTGTAGATATGTCTTCTTGGGGAATCCCAAGAGACCTGTGATATTGGCAACAGTGCAGACCAGATCACAGTCTAAAAAGGAGGAGGATAATCCAATAAATACTCACCCAGATGAGATGAGGAAGGCACAGGCTGAGGACAAAACACTCAAGCCATGTTTCAAGAAGTTGCCCAAATCTCATACACCTCCAGGCAAGGGAGAGTTTTATATGGAAAACAAACTGATATATAGGAAGGCTGGATCTGAATCCAATGGTCACGGACAGCTGGTCCTTCCCACTTCATATAGGACTAAAGTGTTGGAACTAGGGCATGCGATTCCCTTCAGTGGTCATATGGGAATCAGCGCAACAGGACAGCGAATAGCTTGTCACTATTTCTGGCCAGGAATAACTGAAGATATCAAACGATATGTAAAATCCTGTCCAGAGTGCCAACGAGTAGCACCTAAACATTGGACTGCACCAGCAACTCTGGGGAAATGCCCATAGTGGGAACACCCTTTGAGAGAGTTGCCGTGGATCTTGTGGGACCTCTCACCCGAACCAAGAGAAGGAACAGCTACATTCTGACTCTGGTGGACACTTGTTCTATGTGGGGAGAGGCAGTAGCCCTGTCATCGATTGATTCTAAACATGTGGCAGAGGCATTGCTCACAATTTTCACAAGGTTAGGCTTTCCCAATCAAATCTTGACTGATAATGGCTCTCGTTTCAAGGGGAAACTAACTGAAGAAGTTTTCAGGATCTTCCAGGCCAAACACTTCCATTGTAGTGTGTATCATCCCCAAGGGAACGGCCAAGTGGAAAGATTTAACGGCACATTGATGTCGATCCTGAGAAAGTTGGCACACGAAAAACCAGATACATGGGACCAGTACCTGCACGCCGCCCTCTTTGCTTATCGGGAGGTACCCCATAGTTCAACCGGTATGGCCCCGGCAACATTATTGTTTGGAAGGCCAATAAAAGGTCCACTCGAAGCTTTGTTAAGAACGTGGACTGATGAAAAGGCAGAGGAAAAACATTACATCTTCATACCAATATGTGAATGAGCTGACCACTCGTTTAAAAACTGGCTGGAAACTTGCCAATGAAAATTTGAAACAAGCCAGGAAGAAACATGCTGCCTATTATAACAGGAAGGCGAAAGACAGAAATTTGGCTGTGGGAGAGAAGGTACTGCTTCTTTGGCCCCGGAGTCAGAATAAGTTACAAATTGGATGGCAGGGTCCATATACAGTTCTAGAGAAGGTGTCTAGAACAAATTATAAGATAGATAAGAAGGGGAAAGAAAAAATCTATCATGTGAATCTCCTGAAGAAATATTTGGAAAGACAACATCAGGAAGAGACACACTTGTTGACCTTGTCCATCGCCATGGAGATGAAAAAGGAACCACTTTCATCATTTGAATATCCATTACACCCCTGTGAGACAGCAGCACAGGTGAAAATCAGTACACATTTCACGAAAAAACTCAGAAAGAGAGAGTGCAAACAGGTTCTAAAATAATCATGCAGAGGTGTTAACAGACCGACCAGGGCATACAAACTATATTGGAATATGATATGAAAAAAACTAGATAGACCCCCCCACACCTGTCTGTATGAAACCATATTCGATTCCTTTTTTGCTAAGGAGAAAGCTTTTGAAGGAAGAGATAGACTATCTGTTGAAGGAAGGAATTATTTTTCACACAGTGTGAAAATCTTCGTATAGTTCCGGTGTTTGTACTCTTAAGGAAAGCCCTCTGGAGAACATAGACTCTGTAATAGATTACAGGAGACTGAATGCTAATTACAGAAGGACAGGTGGATCCATTGCCGGATACAAAATCAGCTGTTTGCCCAGACTAAATAAAGCTAAATATTTCTCAAAAGTGGATCTGAGTAAAGGATACTATCAGATTCCAGTAAAGCCTGAGGTTAGACCATACCTAGCTTTTAGTACCTCAGAAGGACACTATGAGTTTAATAGATTGCCATTTGGATTGAAGAATGCGCCTAGTGTCTTCTCTAGAATGATGAGAAAATTATTGGATCCTCTGAATAATCCCTGTATAACAAATTTTATGGGTGATATCCTTATAGCAACAGAAAGATTGGAGGAACACATTGACTCTCTGAACATGCTGTTTGATCGACTTAGGGAGGCAAATTTCACAGCCCGACCAACCAAATGTTGCGTTGGATGTAAAGAATTGGAATTTTTGGGACACACAGTTTATCAGGGAAACATGACCCCTGACCCAAAGAATTTAGAGAAACTAAAGAAAGACCCGAGACCACAAACCAAGAAGGACGTGAGATCCTTTGTCTCATTATGTGGTTTCTACCAGAAGTATATCAAAAACTTTAATTCCATATGTGCACCGTTAACTGATTTGACACGTTAAAGGACATCCAGATCCTCCTGCGTCTGCAAATTGTAACGTTTCACGTTGATAGTAAAAGCCTTCTGCAGCATACACGCGTTTCCCCAACACAATAAAATGTGTACTCCATTTCTAAGAAAAACCTTGAGATACACAATCTGACCTAGATTTAAAATTCCATTCATGTCATTTTATACACTACGTTACAAAAAAAAAAACGAAAGACAGATGGACTAAAGATAGAAAGAAAGGGAGAGGCTGAAAGCCGGAACGCAGGCAATACTAACACAGTCTCGCGATACACAATTACTACCATCACGCGTGTAAGGCCACAAGCACTAGCTTTTTTCAAATCGACAGTGATAAAAAACACTACACACACGAGAGTTAGTTTTTAAAAACTTACAAAACGCTTATTAGGAAACATGACATTCTACTGTTTTATGTCTAAAATCCTGACATTAGCATGACAGTACAGCAGACACCATAAAGTTTGGAAGTGAGGAGGTGGCAACAGCACGACTATCCTAGAAGAAAATGCATATTTTGAACGCAGCCACTTAGCCCCATTAAATATATATATTTGGGTTCCTTAGGACTTGCTGACAAAGAATATGTTAAACGTTACGCAAATAGTCTAGGAATTACCAAATTATAGCCAAAAGAAATAGTGAGGGATGTCAGACAACACCTAAATCAGAATCGCTCAGTGGCAGATTTTCACCCCACCATTGTACGGGAAATGGGTCTCCATGTTAAATCCGATTTGATTGGAGCGCAATAAATGTAAGGCTAAACACGATTAGTCGGGCTATAAATACTATCTGTTGTTGTCAAGGGAAACGGGAGTAGGAGTACTTTTTTTCAAACGATTGGGTACACATGGCACGATTGGTTAGACCCGCGAATATAGTCAATCAGAGGCGTCAGGTCACCACCACATGTTCAAATAAACTTACTACAGAACCAGTGCGTTGAGCACCAGTGCATATTTTTCTAAATAAAAGCCTGGGACATCGGCAGATCGAAGTTGTGCTATATTCATTGCCATTCAACGTAACTGTGTATTATTCCATGAATTGTGGTAAGCTTGATATATTCAATATCTTTTTAATGAAAATTGAATGTAAATTGATGATTTATGTCTGTATCTATGTGTGGTTCAGTAGCGAACATGAGGTAAAGCCTATATAATGCTCCAACCTGAACAGAAGGTGTCGGAGGAAAGTAAAACTGCATGGAATTGCCAAACAGTACACTGACACCTATATTATTGACTAGAAAGAAATAATGCTGGAATTGCAGAGGCGTAGTAACCATTAGGGAGGAATATACTGGTGTAAATTATTTCAGATGAAGCTGACAGTTGGCCTACCGCTCTGAACTCAGTGTTTGTTATGTAATGTGTTCAGTCTGTAAATAGATTATAAACTAGTTATGAAGTAGGAGGTACAACCTTCTTGTTTCAGGGACCGTGGTCCAAAAGTTATTGAGCAGCACCTGGTCTGAGCTTTGCTGAACTTAGAGGCTCACAGCATACTCCTGGGTCCAGATAGTGACCAGTGAGGTGTCTCCAGAACACAGGGAGGCTATCGAGCAGAGGAGTCTTATCCTGCCGCCATCACGAAAGATAAGCCTATGTGGCCAGTGGAGCTCAACATTATGCCCCCCCCCCCCCCTCAAAATCTGACTTTATAATAACCCAGAGGGAAAATACAGTGTTTAAATTGATAGGGACTGTGAACTTTTCCCCATACTACTTACAAGATAAACAAACACTTGAAGTCATGATGACAAATAACAACATAGCTTGAAAAAACAAAACCAGTATTACCTCATATTACTACTACACAACTGACACACATAGGATAATATTAATAAAATATGTCACTACAAGTTTCATATTGATAAATCCTGTACATATAAATTGTAATTAAAATTGATTGTGATTCCTGGTTCACTTTGTAGTTGAATCAGGACATATATATTAATGAAAAGTACTTAATATATATTGATATTTGAAAATTTACCAGTGACTCATTTAAGATAGTCTTATAGCATGTTACATGTGTGTGAGTGTCACAGTGTTGTCAAGTGTGGTGGAATAAATTAAATTGTTTATCTGTCTGTTGTTGTTGTGACTTACACTTCATCATATACATACCCTAGACATTTAACGTAGTCATCACAATATTCCAGAATAATTCTGACTGAGGCATAATGTGGTAGCAAGTAAGGTTATCTGTAAAACACTACACCTATTAGATACAGATACCTTCACAGCTGATCTCAGTCAGTACACTAAGTCCCCTATAAAAATTTATAACATCCCACTTTACCACAATAGGTGCAATCGCTGGCATAGCGAAGATCCTAGAACATAGAAATTGTTCTCTGGGCCTAGCATGACCCGTATATATATAGATCTCAGGTATGAAGATACCTGGGGTGCAATCTCTAGTAGAAGAACCTCTCCTTCCTGTAACTGGTAACTGAGCAGAGAACGACCAATGTCAAACATCAAAATAGATTACAGATTTGAACATAAGGAGGGTATTACCTTGCTTCGAAATCACACCACAACACATACGCCTCCAGGCGTTTTCGAATCATATAGGGAAAGCCTCGTTAGTTAACTAACTCACAGGAGGACTACCAATTCCCTATCAAAAGATCACAGACGCAGGATGCGTCCTCTCTGCTCAAAACATCTTGTCGAACTCCCTGGGCGGAAGACTATTCTAACTCTCTTAAAGTTCAGACATGCGCAGAACGCATACGCCTGAGTAACACTCAAAACGAGACGATGAAGGAAACATTCCAACAAAGCTATGTTCAGAAATCACGCCTCATATGGACAGGGAATAAAACATCAACTCTGGTTTCAATCATTCCAAGAAACAGTTGACCGATGCTACCATATAAGGAGAATGACCTGACATCGATCGAAAAAATGGACCGGCGAGTCAGGACACAAGAGAAGGTAACCACCATTGAAAATGTAATCACAGTCAAACAAGGATTATCTACCTTTGATCAAAAAATTTAAAGTGTACAATTCATACAGATTAATTACACACAGTCTTAGAAAAATTCTGTGCGTAACAGTATCCAATCCTACAAACACTGTGAGCGGTTTCAATAGCGCCTTTCAATGATGAAAAAGGCTGGAGACTAGATAGCAAGAATTATCAAACTACTGTGACAGACTTTATAATTTCATTGGAAGATACATCCAAGACTTTTTACTATTATTTTTTTTTAATTTGTAAATATAAATAATAATACATTTTACCATCTTCCAACACCCATTTCTCATTACAAGGCTAGATAGTTGTACAAAAGAAATTATGAAATTGTACTCATTTGACTTGGTAAATTTTTAACTGTTAAATTTTGAGTTACTTTTTCTAATTTAATTATATTAGCACATAGGGTTACTACAGCAAGAGTGGCGCAGTATACTTCTGAAGCCTAAATCTATTGTCCTGCTCAGAGTATTCACAGCCGTAACTCAATTGTGATACCAGTCTACTTCTCGGGCACTGGGACTCCATACTTTCTAGAGAGAAATTCTACTTCTTCTCTACCACTATCATCACACCAGAAAAACCTTTCGCTACAGTCATATAAGGATGACTCCAGATATGCCCCCACACATAAAATGAACTAGTAAACATTAGATATAGTGTGGTGGATTTGATGTTAATAGATGTTATCATTCAATATTTCTAGTGTACTGAATGAGGTCAGCTGTGAAGGTCCCTGATTATAACAAATTTTGGGTTGAGTATTCAGGGTACCTTTCTGCTACCACCTTATGACCTCAATCAGACTTATTCTGGACTTGTATGTATGATAGCTACGTATAATGTCTGGGGTTATGCAAGTGTGTAATGTAGTGTAAGTAAAATTACTACAAATACATTTAAATTTTATCACATTTATATATACATGACAGGGTCAATACCACAACCACAAACAAACTAACACTCTATTATATAACTTATGGAAGTTTGTGGCTGAATTTTGTGTAATATACTAGATTACAATTTATTTGCCCTAATTCAGAATTTTCTGAGTCAGGACCAACAACAAAATGAAATTTATGGTTTTAATTACATAAATATTTATAACACAATGGATCTTCTGTCCATATAAAGGACTATTATAATCAAATTATATTTAGGTATTTCTCTACACTGGGTGACACTGGTAACTAATGGTGGGGTAGGGTGTTGGCATCATTCCCCCTCTTTATTTTAGTATCTTGTGGAAAAATTATTTAATAATCAAAGATTTTATGTCTATGTTAAGAAAGTCCGTGGATGACAGTTGAAGTGCCGACACATAGGCACTTAACTGTAGGTGGATAGTAGATATGATGCTGACAACTTCCTTTCGTTCACTTGAATGACCAGACTGACACAGTCCCTGGGGTAGAATAGTATAGTAGACCGCTTGGTCCAATAAAGTTTCACTTCTCTCTCTCTCTCTCTAGTAAAATCACCAGGGTCCTGGTACCACAGTAGCACCAGAACAAAAAACCCTGAAACAAGGTTACGATTCTGTACAACATATCTACAATATTTTTCCACAATCAATACATGGCATAATTCAATAACAGAAAAGGGTCAGATCTCTCTGACCACCCCATGTCAACCATTTTCTTCTGAGATAACAACTCATATTAGCCTTCCCACTGGTAACTGTGGAAATCATTTTAAGTTATACAACTCATGTCAATTTTTACTGCTTGTGTTCAACACCACAGGCCCTGCATAAGTCTGCTGGGGACCCTGTTCTTAGTCGTACCGCCTTCCCAAACAAGCAGTATCTCATACACCAAATTTGGTTGTAATAATAAGGTTAATAAAGTCATTCTTACCACAATTCAAAGAAATATCACAAACATACGTTGACTGGCATTAGCATTAAGGTAAGTTTAGCTTTGCCCCCGGTCCAGACTGCCAAGAATTATTATTTCACTCTAGGCACTGCTGTTCTCAACGCAGCTTGCTTTCAAAAACTTCTGTATCAACTGGCGACAAGCCTTTGCTTGCTTTTGCCAATATTATCAGACCGGCCCAATCAGCGAGGGTCTAGCTTTTTCAATTCAAAATTATAAAAAAAAACAAAAGCCAAACTCCAAACTTCTAGGAGTGAGTCTTCAAATATATTTAGCTTCTTTGCCTAACCAATACCCTCCTTCCTATACTCTTCTATCAACCAATCGGATTTGAATCAATCTAATGCCTCTTTTTTAAACTTGCGTCCCCAACTAACGTAATGGATAAATGAGCAAAAACAACAGTCCGTCCGTCTTAGCGTTCGTAGAGATATAGTATTAATTTAATATCTTGGCTAATAATTACACTACCATATATTTTACAACATATTATTGCTCAGGGGATCCTAAGCTATCTTTATATATGATTTTTATGGCCCTAATATTTGTCGTTTAGATTTTCAGTTTTGTCACTGTTAATCGTCAATTTCAACTTTTCCAAAAGTCGGCCATCTTTTCCCCTCCCTCTCTCATTTTTTTCCATTCAAATAACTAACTTGTTGTGTTACGTCAGAAATACACTACTCGGCGAAAATGGAACACTGTCTGTGTGTTTATGTGTTCTGGCTTGTCCAACAGAGAGGTTATAGTATTAGTCCCGCGTGCAGAGCGAAGAGGGGTTTTTGCCAAGCGTTGGTAGTGTTGGCGTTAATTATTACTATCGTTTCGTTCTTGCTACTGGAAAATGTCCGAGTTACTACTAATTTGAGCGTTAAAGTTAAAATATTACGTTAATTCAGATGGTAGGGTGGTGTCACAGTTCTGGCAGATCCTTAATTGTAATGTCTCAAAACCGAAACTAAGAAAGCGTGTTAGATTTTACAGCGGGATCGTTTTTATAAGCATTTCCTCTGCACAAAAGGCAGCGCTATACTGGCGTAGAGACGACTTTAAGCAGACACTTACGGTCGGGCTTATTTATTATTATAGGATTAAAATCTTACTGAATTTAGCGATTATCTCACAGAATTCGCTACATATAGGAATTCAGCCAAAGGCATGCTGCTTAATATTTCGAGTAAGGAAAAAGAAAGGGACGCGATCCATCGCAATATTTGACAATTTTAGGGAGTGACGCCTTAGTCTGAGAATCACTGATTGTATAGCCTGGCCAAACATTGAGCACGTGAATGTTCACCGTCAAGTAGCTACCCTCAACCTGTCACAGTAATCTTCCCGCCTCGTTATTGCACTCAAATGTTTCAGATGTCATTACTAGTTATTCTTGTATGTGTGACTGACTATACCGCGTGACCCTTGCACGAGAAACCTTTGACCTGGGAGGCAGGAGGCACGTGCGCCGTGTGATAAAAGATTTAAAGAAAATATTTCGTCTCTTGATGATAAATTTCGCATCTGGTCTTATAACGGGCTAGGCATAATTGGTTATAATGTGTCTCCAGTGTGAGAGCTATCTGAGTTTAGTGTTCCCTGTTCCTATCTGACACTATCCAGAAAGGTGAAAATTTACAGAAAATGACTGACGCAGTTTCAGCAGGGGTGTTTCACACGACCGACTGATAACAGCATCTGATAACTAGTCTAAAAAGTTACACAACGGAAAGTGCTGTCTTTGGGGTGATATTTTATTTATTGTCATCCGATATACAGAGTCGTTAGAGCGCAGTGAAAGGTCCAGGTTCGAAACACGTTGGCATCAAGCCATTGCCGGATTATTCATTAGGCGCACTAAGCACAGGTCTAGTGTCCTAGGCTTACTGGCGCGCCGCGAAAAAAAAACAAAAAAAAAAAAACGGAGAAATATTTTTTACGAGAAAATGTCCGGGCCTCTTAACAATTTTTAACAATTCAATGCGCTAGTTTTTTTTTTTTCCGTGTCTTAAATAAATAGTTAAAGTTCGGTACTAATAAAAAAAAATTTTAAAAAGCAATTGGTTAAAAACGTGTTTTTAGTGCGTTTTAATGCTTTTTTGTTTGGTTAGGTTTGGTGTTAAGGACTATCTTCATTGCTCACGGACAACTCCATCGGTGCTCCGATCGCCTCCCTTAGATCACACAAGGAGGATCTCAACACAGTGCACGAACTCCGTAACACCGGCGAGTATCCCAATGTGTGTATATATAGGAATAACACATTATATAGATATTTTGTTGTGGTGGGTAGGTTTCTAATTGTTAAATTTTGCCAGGGCAGCGGCCTGATAGGCCTACTCTTTACGATTTCTAACTACTGTGATATTTTTAACGTGCGCAACTTGCACACTGGACCTCCTATTTTTCGCCCTTATCGGAGAAGGCTAGGCATCCGATCTCACTACCCAGGAGACCAGGTGGGAGAGGAGGGGGGGGGGGGGGAAGTAAGACATCATTAGGACCACTGGTTCTGAAAAAAAAAAAAAAATTCCATAAATTATATTCCCTCAACTGGGAATCGAACCCGTTACCTCTAGAATTCGAGGTGGACGTCACACCTTTTAGCCACTCCGACCCCTTTTTTGTTACTCAGCTAGTGTTATTCAAAACGTTAAAGTTGGCATCACTGTCCCAAATGTTAGCTGTTGGCGGTTTTATAAATTCAAAGTGTTAATTTGTGCAAATGTTTTTTTTTTTCCGTTTAAAGTAACGTGATTGATTAGAATTTTAAATTTGCATACTTTAATTACAACAAATTCATATTTTTATTTTATCCTTTTTGCAGTGATTTTGTTGAATGGAAATTTTCTCGTAGTATTTAGTAAACGTGTTAAAAACGCCATATTGAATAAATATTTTGGTTGAAATGTACTCTGTGACCCACAGGTTCGAATCTCGAAAAAATAAAAAGATTTTGCGATTAAATAATCAATAAAACGGTTATTCTAAATTCTTTTCTATGATTTTCTGATGTTTGTATGGATTTATTAATTGTTTTTATTACATATTATAATATGTTATCAAATCCAATCTCTTTTTTTTCTTCTAGTTTTATCTTTTAGAAGATTGGAGAGGAGTCCCAATATATCTTAATAGCCGAGGGCTTCTGGAGTTCTTAATCCGGCCATGCGTCAAGCTCAAGTCTGCCCAGCTGTAAATGGGTACCTGACTCGGTTCTTGAGTTAGGGAAGGAATAGGCAGTGATGAAGCGTACTGGTCGCCTCACCTCTCGATGCTGAATCTAGTGTAGTAAAGTCTCTAACAATTCACTCAACTCCACTAGTAGCTGCTATGGGAATACCTTAACCTTCACCATTTACACCGAGAAGATTAGGTATTCACGCCTTAATTCTTTGTCCTGTGCCATGCGTTCATCGTCTTTCTATGTCTTCTGTATACAATTTACGGGTCTCTTACTCCATTCTCCATGCTTTTGAGGCTGCTTCCATCTCTCTTTTCCAAGGGATTCCAAAATAAGGACTGCCTTGTAGCGCTATCAATGAATGTCCTCAGTGTGTATCCTATCTAATACCAAAGTATTCTTTTCATCTCTTGTTTCACTGGTGGTTGTCTGGCCCTTTCCATTATAAGCCCCATTGGTGACCTTTATACCGGTAAATTTCTTCCGTTCTACGCAAGCACCCATTTATGAATGTTCGAAACTTCTTGTTTGTCGCTTTTTTGTCCCCCTCCATTTCTTAGAGCTATACGATGGGACTGCCTGGGCGTTTGAGTTGAAGATTGTTATTTGTGGTCATCTTGATTATTGGTTACTTTTGATTTCCATATACTTTAAAACAACAACAACAACAACAACAACAACCAAATAACTACAGACATTCATAAATGAGTGATTGCGTTGAAAAGAAGGATTGAAATGGTATGACAAAGTCATCAATATGAAACTGATGACAGGGACATAAGATGCGTCAACATTGAGGAATGCAGTTAGCGACCCATAGCTTGACTGCTTGCGTCTGGGTCAGCGAACCAGAGCTGACCAAGACCCTACTCCACCTCCAAGTGGTGGTCCTGGAAACAGGCTGCATCACTGCAGTCTGGCTGAGTGAGTAGGGATCGAATAGGGAAGGCTAACCCGGTCCCAAAAATGCCATGCTGAAGTCGGATGTGTCGGCCGAAAGGCGCAAATATCGCAGCTTCGCTGTAAACGGACACAACGCAATCAACGTCCTTTTCAGGACGAACCAAGAAGAAGAAGAAGAAACTGATGACAACAACCAGTGGAACAAAAGCTGAGAAGAAGACGCTGGCGATGGATAGGCCACACACTGAGGAAATCTGTTCATAGCATTACCAGGTAGTCCTTGTTCTGTAGCCCCCAGGGAAAGAGAGGCAAAGAGAACTGGAGACAGAAGTGAAAATGACGAGGAAGACGCGGAGAGAGGTTGAGTTGATGACACGTGACAGGAAGACTTGGCACGTGTTTGTTGTAGGCCTGTGGTCCTTGGAGATCTAAAGGGTATTGATTTATTCATTTCTTAATGCAGCGAGACCTTCTCTTGCCTTTGATATTCTTATCTTGATTTTATTGTCCATTCCTCCAACATCTTATATGTTGCTACCAAGATGTGTGTGAGTCAACATCAAAGGTGTGTTTCTCCAAGCGCAATTCGACAATCCTTTGCGATATTTCTTCTCATAACCTTTGTGGATTTTCAGATACGAATCATATGACCTCTCATCACTTTGTTTTCCATCTGGTTACGGTTATAGGAAGATGGACTACATTTTCTACACTGGAAGATCTGGAATATGCAGATGACATTGCACTACTGGCACATTCACATCAACAAATCCAGGAAAAAACGGATAGACTTAATAAGTATAGTCAGCAGGTGGACTTGAACATCAATCTAAAGAAGACAGAGGTCATGACGCTCAATGTGAGCAACCCTTTTTTAGTCTAAACATCTGGAAGTCCTCTCAGTACAGCACAAGCACAAAATTAAGATTATATCAGAGCTGTGTGCTTTCTGTGCTTCTCTGTGGTGCGGAATGCTGGAGAGTTACAGAGAAGGAAATGTCGAAACTGTCCTCTTTTCACACAACATGCCTAAGAAAAATTCTCCGAATCTTTTGGCTGAATACCATCACCAACCAAGATCTGCTTACTCGGAGCAAGCAAGAGGACATGCACACCATCATAGCTGGCAGACGCTGGAGTTGGGTTGGCCATGTCCTCAGAAGAGACCCCGATGCCATCACAAGAACAGCTATGCTATGGACCCCTGAAGGAAAACGAAAGAGAGGCCGATCAAAAACAACTTGGCGGAGGACTGTGGAGGGTAAAGGATCCCGTAACACGCCCATTGAGGCATATTGGGAATATGGTGTTAGGCCCATATTTTCTTGACCATCGGCACACTAGAGGTGATGTGGTCAGCATCACGCCGGCCGCCTTAACCTTCCCAGAAGTTGCTCTGGTACCCAATTGGGGCTGGGTCGACCTAGGAGCCGTTTGTGGCCTAAAAAAATCCCACCTCATATGGGGATAGAACCATAGACCACTGAGCAAGAAAGCCAGTGCACTAACCACTATGCTACCGCGACTCCTACTGCGGAGGCTGAGATGCAAAGAATGAACCAGAGTTGGGGCACTGTACGAAGGACGGCCACCGACCGAGCAAAGTGGAATCAATTTGTTGTTGCCCTACAAGACGCCACCAGGCGTGATGGCCACTGACTGCTTTGACGGTCGGCGGCTAAGGATCAAAGAAAGTAGAATTAAAGAACGGTTATAGGACAGAAGAAGCAAGTTGTCGAAAAAATCTAGAGCAGTGTTTCCCAAACTTGTTCGGGTCACCGCCCGTGGCTCTCACAGAATATCACCAGCGCCCCCTTCATTTATCGTCTGTCATATCTCGTCCACGACTCATTGATGTTGTCTCTCAAACCCACAACATTTTTTTTTGGCGCCGACGCTGCTACGTAATATTTGAATAGGATAATGCAGTTAATTACCGAATATTCCCCGCACCCCCTGACAACCTTCTCGTACCCCCCTGCACCAGTTTGGAACCTCTGCTATAAGATGTATAAGAAACTGGGACAAGCGAAGTTAGGGAGAAACGGTAGGTTAGGTTTTGTTCAGGTTACATTCTCCATTTAAGCGTTCACGTTAAGGCCCTGTATAATCAAACCGCTTTGACTAGTAAACATTTTATTAAGTAATTTTGCTGAATTTAGCTTGTCAAGTACTCAACCACTCCTTTACTACTTAACGCCCGCCTGTCGCCGCCCCCCCCCCCCCCCCCCCCGTTCCATTAACACCTCTTTTGGTCTTCCAAACGCCCCCAGGTGACGGCAGCTCACACTTTGGGAACCACTGATCTTGAGCGTCTAGCTATTGTTTCAGAATCCAGTGAATTCCATTTCTGGTGGTAGTTGTTGCTTTCGTAAAACAATATACAGTCAATAAGAACAGAGATGGCGGTTAGAGACTTCCCTGCCATACTCCATTTCTTATTGGAAAGAGTTCTTTAAGTTGTCCTTCATGGAAAATTCTTCACTTAATGTTTTCATATGTTTTCCTTTTTTAGGTTAAAGATCTTCAGGGGGACTTTATAATGCATCACCAGTTTACAAAGTGACTCTGCCTGAACTATCGAATGCTTTTCGTAGTTCTCAAATTCTGTTTGTACTAGAGAATTCAGTTACGATCTCCGTTCTTCTGTTAACGCGCAATGTGGCTTTTTGGTTTACTGAGCCTCTCACGGGGCAAACGTGCCGAGTTCGAAACACGGTGGCGTCACGCTCCAATCTACCCTGCTGTAAATGGGTACATGACACTGCTCTTGAGTTAGGAAGGGATACGGCAACTAAGAAGGGCAGTGGTCACCCCCATCTCTCGATGATAGACATAGGATAGTGATGTCTCTAACACTTCACTCCCCTATGGCAGAATCTGCTATGATACTACTTTTACCTTTCAAAGCGTGTCGAAAATCTGGGTTTTTTTTTTTGGGTCATCCATGAGTTGTCTGTCAGTGGCTTTTTACCAAAAAAAAAAAATCTGTATTAATAATATCATGTTTAACATCTGTTCTGGCACTACTGGCCACATTATTCCTCTGTAACTATGCAGTCTTGTAAATCGTGTGGGGGCCAGCCCACAATGGAATTGCTGAAAATGAGTAAGCATACCAGGCAGCTAAACGTGGTAGAGTTAAATACCCACTATGTAAGTGTATGGTTTGGGAGAACGGTGCCGTTAGGAAGGTCCTGGGTTCGATTCTCCACTAAGCATCTCGTTTCTGTTGTTTTTCTGCTGTTTGGTTTTCTACTTCTTCATTTCTTACGAGTGCCTGAAACATACCTTTATGTGTGTAATATTTATTTATTTACTATTTACAGGCCTCGGGTTTCTCCTAATTATTTGTTTAAATTCTTCATAGTGGGTGAGGGGTGTCAATGGTAGTAACCATATACTTTTTTTAAGTACACCATTTCTTGATACCCCAGTGGAACATCAAAATATAGGCTAGCTAAATGGCTTGTCAGTAGAACGAGAAGCGCAAGCATAAAAAATCAAATCTTATATCTTTATTTGCGGTTTGTCTCAAAACTTGACTGACTCATTCCTTTGCCGATCCTTTCAGTGCACTGTAGCGTGTTCCCCGAAAAGATTATAGACATACAAGAAAACGAAGACAGTTGAGAGGCAAAATAGTAAGGAAAAAAAGAAGATCAATCACAAAGATCTAAAGCCCCTAAATAAGAAGGGCTAACTCTTCAATCCTCAATGCATCTGTGGCATCATCCCCATGACAGCCGGGCACCTGCTCCAGTCCTGCCCAACATACAGCAGCGGAGTAGCATATGACAACAACCACTTCTCTTCACGAAAAAGTGTTTGGAGATATCAGGTACCTTGAGCTGACTACTGCCTTGATTAGTGCAGACGTCTGAGGACGAACGAGGACAAAGAAACCCCAAATGAAGGGCACAAATAAACCTAAAACACAGAAAAAACACGTGGTGTCCGGGACGGACCGAAAGGGGAGAAAAGAATAGTAATACTTCAATCTACCATGCATGTCATAAGAAGCAACTAAGGAGGGTTGGACATGGAACCGGCTGCGCCATCATGTAGAAAATATACAATACAACTTCAAGAAAACAATATGGACAAGTCAGCTAAGGATGGTCATGGGAAGAAATCTGTAGATAGCATTACAAGGTAAATAGTCCTTGTTCTCGAATCCACAGGGTAGAAGAAGCAAGTGTAGATCTAAAAACGCAAGGAGAAGTGAGTTTCTGAAGACAGAAATGAAAATGATGAGAAAAACATGTAAAGATTCCAGAATAGAAGGATTGAAGTGGTATGACACGATCACCAATGTGGAACTGACGACAAGAACCAGACAATGACCACGGAACAAGAGATGAGAAGACGCCGGCGATGGATAGGGCACGCGTCGAGAAAACCTGTTGATAGCATGACCAGGCAGTCCTTGCTCGGGGTAAGAGAGGTCGGAGAAGACCAAAGAAGACACGGAGAAGAGAACTGGAGGAAGAAGACAGGTAAAGACCTTGAGCTGATGGTACGGGACAGAAAGACATGGCATAAGTTTGTTGAAGGCCTGAGCTATCTGGGGAGCTAAAGAGTGATGACGGCTATAAAGAAAACAAAAATAAAAGGACAAAACAACACATTAAAATGAACATACTGTAAATAGTCAAGAACAAAAGAAACAACCCATTCTGAGGTAAAAACCTCACTTTGAGTTAACTCGATTTTAAGTATCACTGTGATATTGTTTGTTTGTTTGAGTTCGCTCTCAGCCATATCTCTCTCTCTCTCTCTCTCTCTCTCTCTCTCTCTCTCTCTCTCTTACAATGCTGGCCGTTAGTTTTGAGCGGTAAGTACGTTGTGTCGAAGTTTACAGCTAGGCTGCGATATCTGCGCTTTTCGGCCCGACACATCAGATTTCAGCGAGCAATTTTTACGGGTTTGCTTCCCTGCCACCTCATGCCTATATGTATGCTATACCTCATGTCCACCCAACAGTGCAGTGAGGTGGCTGCACCAGTGAGCGTCATCGGAGCCGAGATTCAACTCTGCTCCAGATCTGGGAGGCCCCGTTTTCGGGAACACCACACACAGCCAATGGAGACACCGTTCGCAGAAAAGCATATGACTACTGGCAGCATCAACCAGATGAATAAAACACAAACAGAAGAAAAACACTTCACTGGAACTATAACTATAAGGTTGAACAGAGTAGACTCTGCCAGGATGGCGAATGAGCAAGGCAAATGAAGTTTATATAATCCTGTTCCACGCTGCTTCCATTTTGTTTTAGAAAAAAAAAAGTCAATTCACACTTCAGTCAATCATTCATTCACATGGTATTTTAAAATCTTTGACAATTCTTACACCATCCATAATTAATTATTAATCTGGAACACATCAAACGAAACAAATGCAATTTTGTTATTAAAAAAAAAAACATTTATTTAAAGTATGTATGACAATGAAATACGACACGTAAAATGACGTCAATTAATTTGTTACTACAGTAATCAAATATACAGTATCATTATTTAGCCTTTCTAAAGAAAGCTCATACCACCACACGCATGTAGACAAGTTTTATATCCGCAGTAATGAAAATGCGAAAGGAAAAAAGATCGATGAATTTATTGTTATAACCCATAGGTTGTTTATTGTTTCTGTTATGTTTTATTATATTCTAAATGTTGTGTCTTCCCACAGTGCACGTATGCACGTATCTATATACATGTATAAATTGTAGGGAAAAGAAAAATGAAGTGATTGAAGAAAGACACAAAAATTATGGGAGTCCTAAAGCTTCTTCTCGCGATATAAAACAACACAGTTTAAAAAAAAATATATATATGTATATAATACATAACATAGAGTAGAAATGTTCCGATAGTTTAAACAGTATTTTTCACCCCATAAAAGCTAAAATATTATATTCCTTATGTTACCGAAACATAGGCCGATCGTAATTTCTCAGCTACTGGCCAGACATAAAATACGCAAAAAGAAAAACAGTTTGCACATATTTAATTATGAAATTATTCATACATACGGTAATTGAATGATTTGTGTTATAAAATACACGTAATAAAATATTTATGTATAAGGAACTCACGAGAATAAAGCGTTTTCAATGTAATAATGTTGTCATTATCCGTAAGTCAACGAAATTTTAGCGCGAGGCCTGTGTGGTTTTTAAGCTTATTTAACTGAGCCGTTCCTCTTCTACCCTGGGGTGTAGAGGTTTACCAGAGAGAACGCCATACTATCATATCGGCTATCTTCCTCCTGGCCTGGTTCCAATCTAGTCCTCGGTCCTGCAGATATTATCTAATGTTGTCCTTCCATCGAACTCTGGGTCGCCCTGGAGGTCTGGATCTCTTCGTTTCCCATACTTGTCCAGATAGCCGATCTTTTTCCTTTCTGTACATGACCATACCATCGTAACTGGAACTATTCCTGTTTAAGCATCAACTAACAGGAGAACTGTGTGCTTCCATAGAAGTATTGAAGTGGTCAAACAAGATTGCTAATGTGGAACTGATGACGGGAATCAAACAGGTGCTGGTGGAACAAGGGATGAGAAGAAGACGTTGGCGATATATAAGACACACTTTGAGGAAACTCGTTGATAGCAGTACAAGGAAGTACTTTTTCTGGAACCACCAGGGTGATAGAAGCAGAGGTATACCGAAAAGCACGTGGAGAAGAGAACCGGAAACATAAGTAAAAGTGATGAGGAAGATACGATAAAACCTGGCGCTGATATCACGGGACAGGATGACTTGGTATAAGTTTCTTGAAGGCCTATGCTCCTTAGGGCGTTGAAGGGTAATCACGATAATCATTAAAAGTTTTCCGTATGTAAAAAATAACTTACATCTGTTAATTTCTCTCAACAGGATTGTAGGATTATTACACAATATTGATTTATCCCCTGTTAAATTTCTCTCAAAAGAATTGTAGGCGTATTAAATAATATTGATTATAAAACACAATAAATATGACAAGTAAATAAAATGATGTCATGGCAAAATCAGGCGGAAAAGTCATGAAAACAAGAAATGAACATAGCAAATAAGTATGTCTTTAAATCTATGACTTTTGTAAAGCACATAGCTATACTGGTGTCTACTGGCATATATCTACATACTGCTGAAATTCAAAGGCATCCTAGGGGGAAAAAAAAGAAAGCTGTATGACGTAATGGTTGGAGAATGTGCAATTTTCCATTCCCTGAAATAGAAGCGTCTTTACATTCTACCGTACAGAGAGTCATAAACAGGTTTGAAGTAATGTTTTTTTAACATTATATACATGTATAATAATACAGTTATTACTGTTATATTTAAGTACGATAAGACAACATTGATAAACATGCCAAAATTGTAATATCTTTGGGAGGATGTTTACAAAACATACCTGTGATCACGACAATTTTATTATCAGTAAAGATGGCTTTGCAAACCAGGAACCAACATGTTCAATTCATATAAGTCTGTATTGATCAGTATGTGAAATGGACTATGGATCAGTGTAACAAATTTAATTTTAAAAATGTACAACTGAACAGAAACCAAGATATATACGTAAATGCAGAAAATACTTTATTTAAATCAGAATGTGAAATAGCGTCTCTGGAAAGGTATTTTGCTTGGAAGAAGTGGCCATGTTTTAAGAGCCGTGTTCACAAGATGTCTCACTTTGTGTCAGCAGTTAGGATATACACAATGTCATATGCGCAGTTTCCGCAGACGTCGTGTGCAATATATAACAGATGTCACATTCAGAAACTTAAAAAAATATCCAATTAAAAATGTTCATGCTAATAGAGCTTTAGGTGGTGGTGGCGCATGAGATTCTGTTTTGGATAGAGCGTGTGTCTGAGGTTCGACTTTACTTAGGTGGTGAGCCCTGAGATGATGGTCTAAAGAGTCTTGTGAAGGAAAACTATAGCCACAATGGTGGCAAGGAAAAGGCCCCCACAGCCAGGGTGGTGCTGGAATGTTCCTGAGATCTAAGGCTACAGTGCTACTATTTTCTTTGTTGTTGCTTGGTGACGGAGTACTTGACGCTGTCGTCGACACAGCTGATGGTATAGGGTGGACTGATAGCGAGAGAGGTGGCGATGGTGTCGATGATACAGACGGCGATGGCTCCCTGACTGATGTCACCTTCGCACTGAGGTCAAGCTCCCGAGATAAAGGCTTCATATCTTCTTGGTCCCTAGGATCACAATGTTCTGGGGTAGCTATAGAGTCTTTATGGGAATTATGGACGTCTTTGAGTAGGCAGCCGTGCATTAAGTGGGGTGGTAGAGATTGAAGTGTAGGAAGAGCCCCGTTTAAGCTATGAATGACTGAAATCTCTGACATCTTCAAACCCGCACCATTCATCAAGGGCAGAGGATACTGATAGAAAAAGTCTGGCGAGGGTCGTGGGTGAAAACCTGGCAACATAAATGGGTTGTCTTTCATGTGGGACATAAGAAACGGAGGTTCTATAGACATGCGCCGTCCACGTCTTGAGGGACTGTTATTCCACATATGCGTTCCCATGTGAACTTTCAGATTTCCCCTAGTTGTGAATGCTTTGGTACATACCGTACATTTAAACGGTTTGTCCCCTGTGTGAGTTCTGGTGTGGATCTGCAAAGCACTAGCCGAAGAAAATGGTTTCATACACGTCATGCACTGGTGCTTTGGTCCGCTCGTTCGTGTAGCTACTGGACTTGTACTGCTGGGATTACTGGTAGTAGAATTAACTGATTCCCTCACCTGGGATCGATGACCTGGAGTCGTGTCGGAAAGTGATACTGGAGTTTTTTGTTGAGATTTCATAATGGAGGTTGGTGATGATTTATTACCTGTTGGATTTGTCTCAGAATTTGACGTTTTGTTAGGGGAGTTTGACCCTTGATCAGCTTCTGATAATTTATCAGCGCATGTGTCATCGAGCTCGTCGTCATTGTGGTTCTGAAAGTTAGAGATGTTATTGTTATCTTCCTGTGAGTCATCAAGAGATTTCTGTGGCGACAGTGGTTCTTCCGAATCAGGCGGCTCAATGAAGTCGTCGTTCATATTATCTAGGTCTCCATCTTCGTCATTATCTTGACCAAGACCTTCTTCAGCAAAACTTTCATCTTCTTCAAAAGGATAGTTTGCATCGCCAATGTCGTCTTCGATGCTTTCTTTGCCAGAGAGATCTTCACTGCAACTATTATCTCCATCAGCGTCATGTGAAAAACTTAAACTCCCCGCTAGAGAAACTGGAAGAATGTGGGAAAAACTTGGCGTCAAGACCCATGCTATTTCGGAATTTCTCGAAGGATGTCTGAGATAGTTGACTGCTAATGGCCTTGACTCTTTCTTCGAGCGCTGCCAGGGGCGTATCAAAAGGGGCATTGCCAAAAGCTGGTGGCAAGAAAGCAGACTTATGCTCTGAACACGTTAAACTACTATGTGAGAACCCTTCGTGGCCGGACCTAGCAGGGCTTAAAGTGACCTGTTCTTTGCCATCACAGCTTTCACTGCTACTGGAATGTGGTCTTGAAATACTCACGTTCGATAATGCCTCATAAACTGGTTTTCTGTCTCCTCCTGTAGACGCTGAAGAGCCCCCTGGTTGTCCGTCTATATTATTCTTAGATGAGGGCACATTCAGATGACGCTCACAATCAATGCTGTGGGCTCTTACTCTGGAGATGTGACTAGAATTGAACACGGTCCCTCTAGATAAATCTAACGACAGAGACTCAGGATGCAGTGGCGGCATGTATGCATGGTCACATGGCAGTCCGACAGGAGGTCGATGAACCCAATTTAAGTGGGGTGGGAGAAGTGGTTCTTGATGCATATGTTGCACTGAGCCCGTATGAGAGCGAATATGCTGCTGTAAGACCAGAATATTAGTAAACTGTTTGTGACACACAGGACATTGGTGCATCATTCTCAAAGCAGGTTTGGCTCTGTGTACCCCCATATGAGTTTTAAGATTGCCTTTCGTGGTGAAGGAGCGCCCACAAATTTTACACTTAAAGGGGCGTTCCCCTGTGTGTATCCGATAGTGCATCTGTAGAGCCGATTTGCAACTCAGTACTCTGTGACATATAACACACTGGTTAGGATCCGTGATTTTTTGCTCAATATTTTTCACTAGCGCTTCTAGTTTAGACGTTTCTGATTTCTGGACTTCCATATACTGTTCTAAACTCTCTGATGGATCGATGGTTTTAGTTGGTAGAGCTGAGTTCTTGAAAACAGACGGTTCTTCTAGAGGTGGGGAATTCTGTGGTGCATGAGATGGAAGGCGTGGTGGAAGAAAAGACGAATGGCTAGTTATTCTGGGACCGGACATTGACAGAACAGGGTTAAGAGAAGATGGGAGCGGAAATGACGTCGGAGCACCCGGTAGCGGAAATCCCAGCCCTGGAAATCCAGGGGGAAGTGGATGAAGAGGGAACAGAGTTGGGTGATGACCGGGGAGTATGGTAGCCTGTGGGGACGCGAGAGATGCCCAGCTGATGACCGATGCAGGCGACTGGAGAGGGCTCTGTCGTGACGACGGGCGAGGCAGTGACGCGTGTGATGGGCTAGCTTTAATGGCTACTGCCTCTGTTCCTGACGACTGTCGGGCTGTTGGTGATGGACTTCTGTCATTAGACTCCGGCTGATGCTGAGATCGTTGATTTTTGCTGCCTTCTTGGCTTCTTTTAATCTCCTCCAGACTGTCATCATGTTCTTCTTTCTTATGGCTATCCAATATCTCCCTGTGATGTTTTTTATTATTATCATGATCGGGTTGATAATAATAATCAGAATGGTGGCTGTTGTGAGCGTGGTGTGCATCAAATCTAACAGTCTTTGAGGAACTGTCCTCGTTGTGCCTTATAGGACTGTCTTTGCGCGGAGACCGCATACCGCTTGTTTCAGAAAACCCAGTGCACATACTGAACTCCCTGCGGACCGTGTTGTCTCTAAAGGAAGTCAGCGCCATCGCCATAGATGGGGGCAAGGACGCGTGTAGAGGGTGTGGAAATGATATTGCGCTTTCGCGCGGTGGAGGCCTCAATCCAAATGGAGAAAGACCTGGTCCCATAGGTGGCAGAAACGTTCCACCAAACCCAGGAATAAATGAAGATGGTTGTGGCGGTGGTGGATGATTGGTAACTGAGGACGGTGACGAATGTGGTATTTGAGCGTGTGATGGAATGGGCAGTCTGGGCAGCGGATGTGGCAAAGGCGAAATAGGTGTTGGTTGGAAGTTTGGCATCAAATTTGGCTGTCTGTCAAAATGCTCAGGTACAGGCGTGGCGTCCATTTTGATATGCGGATACTTTGATTTGTGTCTTTCGAAGTGGACTTTGAGATTCCCTTTGGTTGAGAAGCGGTTGCCGCATATATTACATTTGAACGGTCGTTCACCTGCGAACAAAAAAGATATGTTCAATTAAGGTCTTGTTTAAGAGTTTAACATTACATGACTTTCAGTTAAAAAATATATATTTTGAAAAGTTTTCTCTGAATAATATCAAAGAGGCAATGTTTGTTACGTGTAAGTTATTTGTATTTGCTAATTATAGTGCTTCTCGAGGCAAAGGATCAGGGATCGAAACCAAGAATCACGCTCCAATTTACCCAGTTATAAAATGGGCATCGGTCTCTGCTCTTCAGTAAGAAAAGGCAAAAGCAACGAGGACAGGAACTGGTCACCACCATGTAATAGAGCTGAGACTTAGTATAAGGTAATGGCTAAAGGTCAAGCTAAGGACGTAACTCCACTACGACTGTATCTGTTAATGGACTACCTTCACCAGTTGAGTCCATATGTTCAGACCTCCCGGAAGGTCACCGTGAAGATCATAATGTAACCAGTAGCAGAACGAGAAGGAAGCGGGGGTATTATGAAATATTGGTTGTTGTAGGCAGTTTTTCTCCAAAAAAAAAGGCAATCAATTATAGGAACGAATCACTGATTAATGAAAACTGGCCATAAACTTTAATTCAATGCAATAGAATGTATGGGACATCTATTCTCTTTCTTTCTTTCTGTTACTGTTTGTGGCAACAATGTTTTTTCTTGACTTGTTTTATAGTTAGTAAGTCACACATGAATATTAATCTTTTCCGGTCAGTAAAATTCATCTTTGAATAAAATTGACTTTGATATGTTTCAACACCTACTGTAAAGCTTACAACAAAGTTGGTCACTACTAGAGCTGTGGTTAAAAACAAAACACCTGCAGACTTAGTTCTGTGAAAAAACACAGTTTAAAAAAAAATCAGTACATCACTATTCACCATCCGCTTTTCATCCTTTCAGAAACGAAACAAACTATATTTGCAGTTCTTTATTTCTCTTACTTTAAAGCCTTACTTTTGCAGAGTTATTTTACAACGTTTTAGTAATTATATAAAAATCGGCTGGGTCAGTGCCAGTCAAAACTTGAAAGATTAAAATGCACCAAGAAAGGGATGTGCATGTAAGGTGTCAGCTCTCTACATAACGATTTTAACAGTCGAAGATTTGAAATGCGACAAATACATAACAATCATGTGAAGGTAAATAAAAAAAAGTTGTTTTAAAATAAAGTAGAGAGACGACATAAAGGTAAGATACCTTAAGTCTTCTTACTAATTTTTAAATTTAAACCAACCCACAACAAAAATATTTCTAAAATGTGTGATTCCTATATATATACACACATTGGGATTCTACGGAGTTCGTGCACTGTGCTGAGATCCTCCTTGTGTGATCTAAGTGGGGAAATCGGAACGCTGACGGAGTTGTCCGTGTTCAATGAAGATTTTCTTCTTCTTCTTCCTCGTTCGCCTTCAGACTTCCTGTCATAAAATTAACAAGTGATACAACGTAAAAATATCTCCAAAGGATAAAATATAAGGATAAAAACATAATGCGTAAGCTGCTGATAGTACATGATCGCCCTGACCGCGGGTCATCACCCTCCATAAAAATTGACTTGCTAGACGGGAAATCAAAACGGTTACCATTTGAACGGGATGAGAACGGCGGATCAAAAGGAAAAAAATATGACTGAAAAATTGCGTGAGACTAGTAAGGCTAAGGAGACGCAATTGGGGGGAAAGGGGGGGGGGGGGGGAAGGGAGAAAAAGTCACGTTTCCCAAGTTGACATAAAGTAAGGAACTCGACAGAAGGGACCTTGGATATGATACGCCACAGTCATTTATTGGACGCTTTTGCGATACCAAGCCTTTTATTTGAATTCGGCGGCAAACGCAGATGCTTGAAATATTACAAAATTTAAAAAGTAACTTTTTCTTAATATTAATGTTAGGAATATAAAAATTAGCTGGCCGGATGGCCCATTCTGAGCAGTGAAATAATATGCTTTTAGTTATACAGACGGATAGCTAATAATGAAGATAATGACAAAAGACAGTGTTGTTCACATCAGCGAAAGACTGCATTGAATCTAACATATCACTATTTGCACAAAAATCGCGACCTTGAGACGCAAGTGTTCAAATCTAGTTAGAATGAAAGAGAAGGGACATTGGCGGGAGCTGTGGCTAAAAATAACTTTTCAGGCAAATTTGTAGAGGGGAAGGATAGGTTGGTTCAAAAAACAAGTACGTTTTTGTGAAAACGCAAGTAGAGACGGACGGACTAACAGATAAAAATCCATACTTGACTGAAGCATGACTGAAATGACTTTAGTGTAGGAAATTTGAATTTAAAAAACCAAGGCATTGATTGGCCACAGACAATCATATTATCCGCGCTCAGACGAGCTTTTTTGCCATTCCTCAATAGTTGTCCAGTGATAGACACAGTAAATTTCAAGTGTGGTGATTTCCAAATGAAATAAATTGAAATAAGTTCAGGGACGCCATACTATAGCCAGCAGCTCAGCTGAGTTTTGCTAGCATTTCTGTGTTCTTTATTCATAATCTGGTAAGATTGAAATTATTTCTTTGTATATTTTGAATATTGTTTAATGTTTCGAGTGATTTGATACTGCCATATCGAAATCTAGCCTTACAAACAAGTAAGGATTTGCTCTAGACCCCCCGCCCTAGTTCAGGGTCTAGGGACAAACAATATATATAAACTCCAGCAATGATTAGGAAGGACAGATCAAGTGTTGAGATCAGTGGAACGTATCACCTATCCTATCCTAGGGCAAGAAGCTAATAAACATATTTCTGAATATGTAGTCTGGGAGAACTTATCCTATGGGAAACCAACTTGGTAAGATGTGTTGTATGGTCAGAGAGATCTGACCCTGTCTAAATGGCGTTATTGTAAATTGTTACGTGTAGAAGTGGCTCCTTAGGTAAGGTTCTGAACCCAAACCAATACTTTATTTCAGAGCTGTGAGTTTCTTATAGCTCTTATAAGCCATGCCAGCAAAATACTTTTACAAATCATAATGAAAAGGATGCAACAAAAGCTAGAAACAGAAATAAATGAAGTACAGGCGGGTTTTCGACCAGGTAGAGGCACTAGGGATCATATATTCAACATGAGGATCATCATAGAAAAGTGTAGAGAATTCAACGTTGACCTACATACTTGTTTCATTGATTACACAAAAGCTTTCGATTGTGTACAACATCAGCAGTTATGGGCTATTATGAAAAATATGGGATTTCCAAACCACCTTATACAACTCATCGCACTGCTGTACCAAGAACAACAGGCAGCCGTAAGAATAGAGGGGGAAACATCAGAATGGTTTGAAGTACAGAAAGGAGTAAGACAAGGCTGTACCCTTTCCCCTTACCTGTTTAACATTTATGCCGAGAATATCATGAGAAACGTAAGAGATGACCAAGAACACACAGAGTTTGACTCATTTAACATCGGCGGGTACCAGATCCCGGAAATCAGATATGCTGACGACACAGTCCTCCTATCGACCAACCCAGAAGGACTTGAACAATTACTTCTGTCCACCAAAAAACACAGCGAGGCCCAGAATCTATACCTAAACACCAAGAAGACCAAAGTATTGACAACAGACAAAGTAAAGACCAAACCAGAAATTGAAATTGATAACGAAGAACTGGAAAGTGTCAATGAATTCGAATACTTAGGATCAATCATTAACAGCTCTGGCGACTGTGCAGTAGAAATTAAAAGAAGACTTGCAATTGCTTCACATAAGCTAATACAGATGAAAAACCTATGGCAAGGCACAAGCAAAGAAACAAAGTTACAACTGATCAGAGCATGTATATATTCCCAGTAGCAACATACGGCTGCGAGACTTGGACACTCAATAAAACAGTTGCAAAAAAGATTACATCATTCGAAATGAAATGCTACAGAAGGATGTTGAGAATACCCTGGACAGAAAAAAAGACCAACAGAGAAGTACTGCACTCACTAAATGTACAGGAACATTGGCTCCTAAATACCATCGCAATAAGGAAGCTGAAATTTTTCGGTCATATAAAAAGACATAATAGTCTGGAAAAAACAGTGATGGAAGGCATGGTCCCTGGAAAAAGGGGAAGGGGTCGACCTAGACGACGGTGGACCCAGGACATCACAGAGAGTCTGAACTTGTCTTTGGCTGATGCAGGTCGACTTGCCCAGAATCGTGATGCGTTCAGAGCAGCTGTAATGGAGACAACGTTCTGGAAAGAATACGTCACATGATGATGATGAGTTTCTTTATGTTGACACCAAAAGGCGGTGTCAAATGCTGGGTCAATAATTGACAGTGAGGACCCGTGCAGTGTCGCATCTCGGCAGAACAGCCTTGTATTGCCCCAAGCCCGGAGAGGTGGGGCCACCCGATATATTGCCCCCAAGCACGGAGAGGTGGGGCCACCAGATTCCAGCACCAGCGCTACACCTTCAAAGTTACGTAAGAAGGCTGGTCTGCTGGATTTACACCAACTTCATAGACATAACACCCAAAGTGAATTACTACTAAAACATCCCATTTACTTCCATCATTAATGGACAATGTTTGGTAAACTTAGACAGGGAGGGATGAAGCCACCCCAACAGCACATCTATTCATCGTTCTCCCAGGGAAAATAAAATTATAAACTGTAGAAATACTAGCTAATCTTAAAATTTGTATACGTACACACATTTTATTTATCATGTCATTTATTCATGGCATTCACTCATAAATTCCAAAATCTTTTCATATGTTCTGGCCAAATAAAACCTTGGTTCAGAACAAATAAATTTAAAAAAAGATTTACTTTCTAAAATTTCACCAGCTGGATTTAGTTCATTGTGTTCTAAATTTTATTGGTAATATATTATTTAATATCTGTGTGTGTGTGTTTGTATGTCAATACTACACATTACATTCAGTACCCTAGATTATAACGTAGCCACATTCATTAGGAAAAAAGATAGGTGTGAGGTCGTAGTGGTAGCAAGAAAGGCCTTCTGAAAATTCACAACTACATTTTATCTCAGGAGCCTTCACAGCTGACCTCATACATTACACTTAGTAATATCACCATCATACAATACCATCAAAACCACTACACTTCCATATTTATGACTCTAATAAAGGCAGTAGTCAACTCAAGGTTCCCGACATCTCCAAACAGTTTTTCGTTGACAGAAGTGGGTTGTTGCCATATGCTACTCCGTTCATTACTGTAGGTTGGGCAGTACTGCAGCAGGTGTTCGACTGTCATTGGGCTGGTACCGCAGGTGCAGAGATCTGTTGCACCAATTTTGTATTTGTGGTATAGATGGTATCTCAATCTGTTGTGTCCAGTCCGTCGCCGAAAAATTATGACCTGTTCTTTCCTGGATAGTTGATGATATGCGTCATTTTTCAAATGACCCGGGTGCTCTCTTTCCCATTTGGACTTGAATATAGCCTTTATAGTAGTCTTTGCCGTTGTGTAAGCTGTCTCTATATCATTTTATTGTAAGGCACCTCCTTCCTTAGCAAGTTTGTCTGCCTCCTCATTTCCTGGTATGTTGCAATGGGCTGGTATCCACTGGATAGTGCACTTGTTGAAGCATTGAAGATAGTTCTTAAATCCAAACCAAACCAAGTCTTCTACCATTGTATGAAAGTCAATAACAGAATTGATAGAAAATACAATGCACTGAAAGTTGTGGAGGAGTCATGATCACCAATGCTAGTTGACAAGACACGGAAGGAGAACAAGACATCAAGAGGAATCCTAGCACTGTGTGCGTGCAAGAACTTTGGATATTATCCCCCCCCCTCTGGCCTTTTGACACTATGTAAACAGAAAGGGCAAGAGTCCAGCAAATAATGGTCGGGGGTATAGTTTCACAGCCCTTATTACAAATCTGTTGTACCGGTCACGCTACCCCAACTGCAGACAGAAGTGCTAAGACTCCACTCAGAAGATAACCAATCGGCTTAATATAAACTACCACATGACCTCTACGGGACAAAAAGGAGCACTCGTTAATTTAATATCTGGCATTTTGACAGAAAACATTAACCAGAAACTTTCGTGGTCTAGTGATAACATCCAGGCAGTAATTACATTTTTCCTTCTTTCTTTCATTGTCTTCTTCTATACCAAAACTCTTGGTCAGTGCGGCTAGACAATCGATAAGAGCTTGACTACTAGCCGCCAATCTTGCGTTATCGATTGTTAGGTTCTGTAAGGTCCGTGACGTGTGGATTTGACAATTAGATGAAGTCGATACATTTTTTTATTCTGCCTACCTTGACTTTTTGTGTGCCTTTAACTGTGCCTAGTCAAAAAACGGGAGGACAGACTTTGATAGTACAACTCATTTTGATACGTGGAAACACTTTTAAAAAATAAATACAATTATGGACGGAGAGCGAAATAGCATCAGATGAACATTTGCCTCCGCTGTACACCATTTCGGCATAGAGTCTACACTGTTCAGCCTAAATTTCTATTTTAATTAGCGCATTCAGTTTCTATTTTGCTTTTTAATTGCTTCAGATTGTTATTTACAATTGACTGTATTTTGGTGTGAGCTATTTACATTATAATTTGTTACTTGTTTTTGAAACTTACAACATGTTCATTTTTTTGTTTGGAGTTTTCATGGGTTAATTTATTTCTTTAAAAATAGCTTTTTTTTATGTTTCTTAATTAATACTATACTTTACAATGGTCTTTACTTTTAATTACTGAATGAACTGTGTATTTGGGGTTATGTTTTTCTTATGATATTTGTTTATTAAATATTAAAATTTTTCTAAACTGTTTGTTTTTACATGTAATAAACATTTAATTATTCGTATTTGTACAGAATGACATCATCATCACTCTGTACGTGTACAACACTTGTCTAACTTTGCACTTCTGCAAGCAAGTTCATCAGAGTTTGTTATTAGTGGCTGTTATAAGTTGTGCGAGACCAAAGGAAAGCGGGAACTTGTGAGGCCCCTTTTAAACAAATTTCTGTTTGTATCGACATGCATATACGTATTTGTGCCCGAGGCTGCTAAACAGCCTAGGTTGCCTATGCTTAGAACTGCCATTACCTATTTGCCTTTGTTTCCTTAATAGTGTTACATGTATTATTATTATTATTATTAGTATTATTACTATTCTAGTATATACTACTATATACTACTATATACTACTATATACTACTATATACTACTATATACTACTATATACTACTCTATACTACTATATACTACTATATACTACTCTATACTACTATATACTACTATATACTACTCTATACTACTATATACTACTCGGTTCATGGAGGGAGAAGCTTCTGGTATCCCGCAACCAGTGTACAATGGGGGTAGGGCCCGTTCATGGGGCAATCTTTATTGTTGTGAGAAGATCTTGACACGTTCGTACATTTCTAGTTCTGTGTGTTATCTGTTCATTTGTGTAACGATCTACGTTTGATGCTTCCAGATCTTTCCATTTTTATTTCTATTGCCTGTAATTATCTTTATGAACTTAATATCTCTGCATTTGCATAAGGATTATTAATATTTTCTTGTCGTCCACTTAAAAGGTACTTCCTGTCCACTTTCGTCTCTGCATCTTCGAGCTGACCAGTCACCCACGTGTCTGGCGTTTGTTGCCGCCCTCATAAATCCAGTCAAACAAGCCTCATCTCGTTTCATCATTACTTCCGTAAAGAGGACAATTACTCGGGGTTCGACTCCGGGTCTTCAAACAACTCCTGCTGTTAAAAGTAATCCCGGCTCCAATTTCTCTTGCGCAACGGGCCCTTTCCATTATCTAACACATGGGCGCCCCAGTGGTCACGAAACTCGAACTCGAGATGTGGCGAGTGAATCTCGAAACAGGTCTAAGATTCATCATCATTATCATCAGCTGCCATCTCCGCAACGAAGGTTGGCTGTAATGGAGCTTCAACGGCTTCTGTTTCGGTGTACTCTGATAGACCTCTTTCCTGTCAATCTCTTGATGTTATCTTCCCACTTATAGTCATGTCTTCCTCTTGCACGGTTACCTTCAAATCTTCCTTCTATTATGGTCTACTGCAAGATGTTATGTCTTTTTTATATAGCCAAAATATTTTGGCTGCCAAATTTTGATCTCCTTCATTTATTCTCTTTTCATTGCTAGGTTTTTCTATGACCTCTTTATTTGTTTTCTTCTCTTTCCAGGAGACGTGCCCCATTCTTCTATATATCCACATCTCGGAAGCCTCACTTCTTCCTTCTAATTGCTTGTTCATTGTCCATGTTTCTACAGTAGTGAGGAATATATATAACACTTGATTCTCATTTTTAATTTATGAGATTCATGACTTGATTGAATTTTTACAGGCCTGGAAAGTAAAAATACAACCATACAACTAATTTCTTGGATACCATCATATTAGAAGCACAGTACTTTCTCACTCTTTATCCCGAAATCTACTATTGTTCGATTCATGGTATCGAAAACGCGCCAGTCTACCCAGCTGTAAATAAGTACATAATGCTGTTCTTGAGTTAGGGTAGGAAAAGGCAGCGATGATATGATAGGGTCACACCACCTCTCGATGATGGACCTAGTATAGCGGTCTTCAACACTTTACTCCCCTACGGCATTATCTGCATTATTATAAACCATTACCTTCATTATTCGACAAAAGTGTCCGATTGGTTGGGCAGTTAGAGCATTTCCCTCGTGGCAAAGTTGCAGATTTCCGGGATCGAAACCTGTTAGGGTCACGCTCCAGTATACCCAGTATAAATTGGTATCTGACTCTGTTCTTGAGTTAAGGAAGGCTAAAGGCAGCGAGGAAAGGATCTGGTCACCCAACTTCATTTTAAAAAAGCTGGACCTAGTATAGTGTAGTCTCTAACACTTCACTCCCCCACGGAAGTATCTGCTATGAAACTAACTTAACCCTTCTTTACTTGATTAGGGCTACATCGCCTCCATACATGATAATACTTTTGTTCCAATTGTTTTTGTCTTTTTTTTATTTTGCAATTTAGGACTTTACCTTAGACCTGTGGCAGCTTAGGTGTGAGTTATATCTGCACGGGTGGTGACTGCGCACAATACACATGAATTTAGGAACGACTTAAAATATTTCCGACATTGATTCTTCTTCTTCTTCGTTCGTCCTGAAAAGGATGTTGGTTGCGTTGTGTCCGTTTACAGCAAAGCTGCGATATTTGCGCCTTTCGGCCGACACATCCGACTTCAGCACGGCATTTTTTAAGACCGGGTTTGCCTTCCCTCTTCGATCCCTACTCTCTCAGCCAAACTGCAGCGATGCAGCCTGTTTCCAGGACCACCACTTGGAGGTGGAGTAGGGTCTTGGTCAGCTCTGGTTCGCTGACCCTGACGCAAGCAGTCAAGCTATGAGTCGCTTACTGCATTCCTCACTTTTGATGCGACATTGATTCAACAAACACATAGTCACCATTCTCCCGTGGACATCAGCGATAGATGACGAGACAACTGAATAAACATAAAAGCCACATCTGTTGGCTTTCCGCAATTTCTTAACATTTTTGACCGAGCTGAACAGCGAGAGTCAAAATTTAATTTGAGGCTTTGTAGGAATTTGTAGATCTTGATGGAGAAATCCAACATGCGAATAATTTTCAGGTAAGTTGATCTTAACTCCCACGCTTTCTTATTTTGTTTAACTGTCAAAATTTACGCCTCGGTCGAACTAGGTCTATTTTCCATAGATGTAGGTGTGGGTGTGAAAACGGATTTTTAACAAATCTAATAAGTCTAAAATACGTACTTTTTTTTTCAAGTATGTTTAGTTGGCCGACTAGACTTGCACGTCTCTGTCTTGCAGGTAGGTGATGTCAGTCGGAAGGACTGTGAACGAAACTTTGAGGTGCCAGTTACGTTCCTATCTTTTCTCATGTCTAATTTGTTGTGTGTTCTATTCGCAGTGTGGTTAGAGCGCTGGCCTTTCGCGGCAAAGGTATCGGGTTCAAAACACGGTAGCATCACGCTCATGTCTACCCAGCTAAAAATAGCCCGAGTCTTCCCAAGAATCAGGGAAGGCATATGCAACGAAGAAGAGAACTGGTTACCTCACCTCTCGTTGCTAGACCTAGTAAAGTCAAGTCTCTAACACTTCAACCCCCTACGGCAGTATCAGTCATGAGACTACCTTTTATTGTGTTGTGCTTCTCTTCAGCGCGCTTATAACCTGCTTACTCTGGCGGTGCCCCTCTATATCATTCATCTAGGAATGTTAGTCTATGGCTCAAAAGCTTTGACTTTCACTTAATACAAAAAGCACTGGCTTCCTAGCTCGGTGGTCCATGGTTCGATCCCCAGTTGAAACGGGATTTTTTAGACAGCAAACGGCTCCGGGGTCACCCAGCCTCATAAATTGGGTACCAGAGGAATTCTGGGAAGGTTAAGGCGGCCGGCGTGATGCTGACCTCTTCACCCCTAGTGTGCCGATGGTCGAGAAAATATGGGTCTAACACCACATTCCCAATAGGCCTCAATGGGCGTGTAACGGGATCCTTGACCTTTTTATCCTCTTATATGATGATTAGAAGAATAAGAATGATCTGTAACAGCGTGATAGTAACAGGTTTCGAACCCTGCAGCTTTGGGTCGAGAAGCGCTCTGAGCACTGTGCCACTCGGACGCTGCTGAGATGTAACAAAAAGGTAAAGGTAGTCCCATAGTTAGTACTGCCGTAGGGGAATTAAGTGGTACAGACTTCACTATATTAAGTACAGCATAGTGAGGTTTCCTCAGTATGTGTCCTATCCATCGCCAGAGTCTTCTTCTCAATTTTGTTTTCCATTGGTACTTATCAGTTTTTGTTCTTGCAATTTCAACCCAATTCTACGCAAGCACCCACTGATGGAAGGATGTAGCTTCTAGATTGAAACTTACTTGCTTATGTTTAAAACAGTAAGGTAATTATGCCAGAACCTCCAAGAACTCACCTGTGTGTGATCTGACATGAATCTGTAAAGCGCTGTCACTGCCAAAGACTTTATGACAGAAACGACATTTGTGCTTGAAAAATGGGTCATCGCTGGCATACTGCGACCTCTCCAGAACTGAGGAAAGCAAAAGGGTGTATTAATAGTACTGTGACTGTGCTATGTAAAATCAAATGCAGTACATCATTATCATCATTATCTTCATCATCGTCATAGAGGCACCATTGTAGTTGGTTCCTTTGAAGGAAACCTGACTCAAGCATTCACATACTCCTGAAGCAATGGTTTATGTGACCAAACTCCTCTACTACCTTATTACCGAGCTACAAACTCTATTTATTTATCGGACTTTCTGGGCTTCCACTTGGCAATCCATCCATCTATCAATCAATCAATCAATTCGTCCATCCATCCATCCATTCATCAATCAATTCATTCATCCATCAATCAATTCATCCATCCATCAATCAATTCATCCATCCATCAATCAATTCATCAATCTATCCACCCACCCACCCACCCACTTACCTACCTACCTACCCATCTGTCTACCTACCTACCTACCTACCTACCTACCTACCTACCTATCTACCTACCTACCTACCTACCTACCTACCTACCTACCTACCTATCTATCTATCTATCTATCTATCTATCTATCTATCTATCTATCTATCTATCTATCTATCTATCTATCTATCTATCTATCTATCTATCTATCTATCTATCTATCTACCTATCTATCTATCTATCTATCTATCTACTTACCTATTTATCTACCTACCTACCTTCTGCAACACTGAACACACCATAATAGATCTAAGACATATTCCTTTTCTAACAGTACATGAAGTTCTCAAATATATCTTGGCATTAAAAAACAACAATTCATCTGGGCTTGATGGTACCAGCAATAAGATTCTACGTTACGCTGCGCCCATCATTTGCGACTCCTTAACCTATGTGTACAACCAATGTATTGCACACAACTACTTCCCCACAGCATTTAAATCTGCCAAAGTGTATCCTCTCTATAAATCTGGCTCACATAGCGATCCCAACAGCTACAGACCAATATCCCTTCTATCATCTCTTTCAAAACCACTAGAGAAACACATTTACAACACCACATTTCAACACTTATCAACAAACAAACTGCTCATTGATAGCCAGTCAGGTTTCAGACCCAAACATTCCTGTCACACAGTTCTCACCAAAATGGCAGACAACTGGCTGTCGAACGTAAATGATGGAAAATTAGGTGGTGCTGTTTTTGTTGACTTCAAAAAAGCATTTGACATGATTGACCACACTATCTTGGTTCAAAAGTTGGAAACCCTCAGAATAGGCCCTAATCCACTAAACATCATCAAATCATTCCTGGCAGATCGACAACAGTTAGTGCTTCACAACAACTCGGCATCAGATTTCTCGAAGATAGATACAGCAGTACCGCAGGGCTCTATTCTTGGGCCCCTACTCTTCGCAATGTTCATCAACGACCTGCCACTACATCTAAAATATTCAACTTGTGACCTCTTTGCAGATGATTGTACTATCTACACTAGTGACAATGACTGCGTGGCACTTGAAATGACTCTTCAAAGCGATGTAGACAATCTAACAAAATGGAGTAATATGACTCGTATGCCAGTAAACACAGCAAAAACGAAATCTATGTTGATTACCACCAGACAGAAACTCCTAAGCTGCACCAAAAGATCGCTACAGCTACACGCGGAATCAATACAAACTGAACATGTAACAGAACACAAAGTTCTAGGGATCACGATTGACCAGCACTTAACGTGGAACTCCCATGTACGGAATTTAACCAAACACTTAGCTCAAAAGACGTACCAGCTAGCCAAAATAAAACACTTCTTAGACGCAGAAACTAGACTATTATTCTACACCTCACATATACAGACACATCTAGATTACTGCTCTACACTATGGGATTGTTGCCCTGCTTTCACCTCGAAGAGACTGCACTCCCTGCAAAAGAGAGCAGTACGTCTGATCACCGATAATCGCACGACACCACACACAAGGACAGGAAAAGAACCCAAAATACTGTCGCTAAAAAAACGTCTTCTCTACAACAAAGCCAAGCTGACTCACACAATTCTATCTAACAATGCCCCGTCGTACCTACGATCATTGTTTCAAACCAGTAGAAGAGAGGGACAACAATTACATCAGTTACGTCTGCCCAAACCTAGGATCGACCTGTTCAAAAAGAGTCTAGCCTACTCTGGTGCCTACTTATGGAACAGTCTTCCACACCACCTAAAAAGCCTACCTACACAATATTCTTTTAACAAAGCACTTTTCAAACACTTCCTCAACACTGATTATCTACCCCCATAGAAACAGCATTTGCCTGTCAACATCTCATCCATAGGTCAACATTTCTTTTCCTCTTCCGCTCATTTTTGTGTGTGAATAATTTGTTTTATATCCATGTAATATCATTATTATATTCACTTTAAAATATTATTATATAATGTAATGTATGTGAGAATGTACCCACATAATACTGTACTTTAGAAATGTGAGTCGTGAGAATGTACCCGCATACCACTGTACTTTAGAAATGTGAATTTTTTTTTTTTTACTGCTCAAAGACTTTTCCTGCCACAGAAGTGCGTAAGAAAGTGTTATTATTATTTCATTTTCCACCAAGAATGTATGGACATAAGCGAGAATGTGTTTATGTAAATTTTGGATTGATGATTGATGACACATTCAAAAATACAGATTAATTGTAGACGGATTGACCGTATGAGTGAGTATCGGTCACGGCTGTTTGCGAGCGATCTTTTAGTTATTTCTCCTTTTTCCCCGACCGCGCTATTTATAGCCCACTTGACAGAGGTCACGTGGTCAGCTTCCTAATGGGAAAAACATGTGGCGATGTTTACTTTTGATAGGGCTTAATTAATGCTTTTAGGCTACTTTTTTATTATAAATACCGGCTTTAATTTTGCGTAAAGCTAGACTAGAAATGTTAGAGTAAATTTTAGAACAAGAACAAACATTTTATCACAATTAGAACAGAAGATATAATAGTCTGAAATAGTGTAAAATTTACGTTTTTTTTATATTTTGTTATGGTTTGTTTATCATGCAATTTTCACTAAATCGGTCACAATCAACATGCATAACAAATTACAGAAATCAAAAGTAGAAAACCTGCAGAAAATGGATATCAAAGATTTGTTTTGGTTTCATGCGTCAAACATTAATTATTGAAAGTTTAAATTGCAAGTCCACATTTATTACCTTAAAATAACACACTCAATTGTCCCCAAAACATGTTTGAATTGCTTTTATGCTACTTTATTATTATAAATACCGGCTTTAATTTTGCGTAAAGCTAGACTAGAAATGTTAGAGTAAATTTTAGAACAAGAACAAACATTTTATCACAATTAGAACAGAAGATATAATAGTCTGAAATAGTGTAAAATTTACGTTTTTTTTAACATTTTGTTATGGTTTGTTTCTAATTCAATTTACACTAAAACGGTCACAATCAACATGCATAACAAATTACAGAAATCAAAAGTAGAAAACCTGCAGAAAATGGATATCAAAGTTTTGTTTTGGTTTCATGCGTCAAACATTAATTATTGAAAGTTTAAATTGCATGTCCACATTTATTACCTTAAAATAACACACCCAATTGTCCCCAGAACATGAGAGCTAACAATTATCTCAATCATACATCATGAGTTCTGATCCAGTCTGCGCAATGTTTTTCTAATATGTGCTGTTTATGAATTGTCTTACTAGGGAATAGCTTTCTGAACAAAGACATATAAGTCTCTATCGATGCTGTTATTGATTCTTTACTAATTGGTTTACTGTGTGATATTTTGTTGTGTACTTTCTCAAATGCTTCTTTCAGTGAGTTGAATTGTTCTTGGGCAATAAAAGCTATGTTAGTTATATCTTGTTTGTCTGTAATTTTCAGTGTTTGTGTAATGATTGCTCTTGTAAGATCTTTATAAACTTTTTGTGTGAGATATCTGTGGCAGTGATTCCCTATAAATGCTCTGCTATTATAAGCCTGTTGTATGATTTTGTGTTTGGCTAGTACCTTGTCCATGTGTGAGCAAACTGGACCAGACCTAGTACACAGATCTTGAAACTGAAGTTTGGCCAGCGCATCTTGTGCATTTTCAAGTCTAACTTTAAAATTATCTGTCTCCTCCTTATCCTCACAAAGTCCAATACCTACCTGAAAAATTCAATTTTAGCTCCTAATTCTTCTGCCTATTTCCAGTTCCTACTAAATCTCTTCAAGTTCTTAAAAGTACTAATGTTTGCATGTATCTCTTGCGAATTCTCAAATATCTTTGCGTCTATTGTATCAGCTACCTGTTCTAGAAGTCTGTGGTGTTTCAAAACAATGCCTAATAAAATATGAAGGTAAGGAGGAGCTACATTTTCAATTTCAATCTCTAACATTGGTTTGTGTAAACAATTATGGTAATGTGCCACTTGCCTTTTATTCCCTTTCCCATATTTCATATATCTATTGTAATCTCTTATCAACATGGCCAAACTTCTTGGTTTGCAAGTTGTATGCTCTCTGGATGTCTTTGATGAAAATGTTTGGTTTGTCTGGAGCTCAAGGAATATACCCATGTCTGTGGTGTCTCCAGCAAAACAAGGAAATAATCCCCGAATAAGAAAACAACAACTTGTTTACCATCCCACTCTAAATATTTTAGTGACTCTATCTGAGCTTTCATGCCATTCATAAATATTTCTAAATTATCATATGTATCTCTGACTCTAGCCATTGATAAAAGGATGGTATTAGATTTAGAATTTGGTTTCTCTAAATTTACTACCTGCATTGTAACTTTGAATGAAAGAAGATATACAAACAGTTACTTAGAATTCGCTGGCAGCCGTCGTGTGCACAGGATTGTCTACCAAAGAACACCAATGGACAGTCCTTATCTCACACACAATTAAAAAAAAAATTCATATTATAAATAGAAGATTAACAAGACTTGAAAGATAGATCAAATTATGTGGAAGTAATCTATCTATAGCTTTACATGTTTTCTGACGCTTATATACGTAGCTAAATATCATTATAAATGAATGAAAATGCAAAAACAGATGGTGCTTTACAAAAAGTTATTTTTTTTTACTACCTTATTTAAGATTTGTGGGTATCAGGAATGCGTTTAAAGGGATTTAAATGCTATAAAATCTGGTGACAATATGCTTGTTCTTGTAATGCCACACTCACAAAACTGACTACCACACATTCTCAAGATATGAAACCAAAAAAAAAAGTATGTGGAAATAATCTTTAGCTTCCCTTCGAGAAGTCTTTATAGTTATAAACTCAAACGAATGGGCCGATTTTTAGATATTAAATTAATAAAAAGATTACTTATTTTATGAATTTCCTTAAATGATGACGCTGTTTTCAAAAGTCTGTAACTCCGTCAAAACTAATTTCAAACAAATAAAAATGCAATCAAAAATAGAACACAGAACAAAGTTATAGTACACAAAAGAATTTTAGCGCTGTGTTTATCCAGAACGAGTGTGTAATGATTTATATTTTACTGATTTTACTCACACATCAGCTGATTTTCCCCGCCAAAAACTTAAATAGTCTTTTACGGTGCACACAAAATTTTATACCCGGTGTCAGAATTCCTGTCACCGAAACTAAAAGAGCGCTCTGGTATAGGGCACAAACAGCCGTGCGGTATACAGAATTTATTTATTTTTATTTATTGTTTTATTTATTTTATTTTATTATTACTTTTCCCCCCCAATTACTAGATTGTTTGTTTCAAAAAAAAAAAACCTACTAATTTTTTTTATTATGATTGCATACTGTAAATGAATGCTGTTATGATAACTTTATAATGTTGCATGCCTTTAAATTAATGCTTCAAGCATCATGTGGGAATGAAAGGATATAGTATGCAAGATTAATGAGAGTGGAAGGATAGAATGTTAGACGGGCCTGCGCGCCCAATTCTTTACCCTTCGAAAATAAAGTTCGTTCGTTCTACCTATCTATCTACCTACCTATCTATCTACCTATCTATCTACCTATCTATCTACCTATCTATCTATCTATCTATCTACCTATCTACCTATCTACCTATCTACCTATCTATCTATCTATCTATCTATCTATCTATCTATCTATCTATCTATCTATCTATCTATCTATCTATCTATCTATCTATCTATCTACCTACCTACCTACCTACCTACCTACCTACCTACCTACCTACCTACCTACCTATCTACCTATCTATCTATCTATCTATCTATCTATCTATCTATCTATCTATCTATCTATCTATCTATCTATCTATCTATCTATCATTCTATCTATCTATCTATCTATCTATCTATCTATCTATCTATCTATCTATCTTATCCGTCCATATAGTAGTCCTAATCTTTCTTTGTCTCTTACAGACCCCGGGTGCTAACACAGGGTAGATGGTCGTAATACATGTACCAATATCAAACGACGAAAGCGGGTAGATGGTCGTAATACATGTACCAATATCAAACGACGAAAGCGCAGGAAGTAACATGTTTTAACGCCGCTCAGCATATCCGGGATTTGTAGTCGAAGTCACTTCTCATTTATTGTTCGACATATTCCAAACTTCCTATCTGCACCAAATAAACTGATAATCTCACACCCGCACGCAGCGACAATACAAAGATTTTAATTGTGGTGAATGTGGCATCCATAAAAACACGTAGTTGCTTTCCAATAAAATCTGCGATATAATTGGCTGAAATTTTTTAATTTTTTTTTAAGCCACGAATCATGCGTACAACCTGTAGATTATAGCAGACACGATAACACAATCACTAGTTTTGTATCCGAATTTCCCTTTTCTTTTTTTTTTTCTCTTTTTTATTTTAACCTGGCCACTTCATCAACATACAATTCCATAAAAACTTCTGCTCTAAAGATCAGGCACATAATTTATGTAACAAGATCTCTGATGTTCATTGCCAAAACCAGGGAAGAGATTTTGGGACAGGGAGGGAGAGAAGGAGGGGTGGAGAAGTGAGAACTGCCGTCGGCGCAGAGTAAACACCAGAAAAATAAAGAGCAGATGTGAGATGATACACGCACATGAAATCCAGAAATTGGCACATGAAACTTAAGATGACCACCCGCAGCACAGACGAAACATTTTACCAGCACCTGTTCATCTTCGCATGCCCTGCAAGTTTGATTGCGATTAGCCGAATAATTAATTGGCGGGGCTATCTGTAAACAATTCCAAAAAATATTCACGAATGGATCCATCTTGCTTACAAAATGTGATGGAAGATAACGCTGGATAGACATGATGCTTGTATTGTTAGACACCTTTAGAATTTTAAATATTACCAGCCCCAGCCTCGTTTACAGAAACCTGGGGAAAGTGGATAAGAGCCGTAAAAGACTGTACCAGAAAACATTTAAAATGGCGAGTAGGCACAGAAGTGTGAATTCTGAAGACGCGTGCCACCTGGTGTCAGAACCCAGAATAGATACAGAGGCAGCAAACAAACAAGGGAGATAAGACATGACTTTTCCTAACTTTAATTGTAGGTAATTCGTGAACGTCTTGCTAGGGCTGGCACTATCTGTGACAGAGAGAAATAATATATATAAAGTCTTTTCTTTCATCCAGCACATTTGTTAGCGGTTGAGATTTTTCTTCTTGGTTTTCATTATCAGAAAAATCTGCCTGTTCGCGCAAACACGATGCCAAGTCTAGTGCGTTGGATTGACAGAGATTAAGTACAGTTTATGGGATATTGTATACTGAAGTTACATTATTGGTTAAGTGTAAAGCCAGCTAATTCTCACAGCTAAACTATTTTTATTTTTCACTGCACAGAATATTCACTGCAATTCATATGCATAGATAATATTTGTATATTAAATGCGACCTATGGAAGAAGATAGAATAAAACGGGTATAAAAGATATGTAAATTGGCAATATTTTCTTTAAACGCAATATCTGTTATATAATATTCAAGTGCCTTGCACGATGGTTAACCTCTTAAGTCTCTCTTAAGGAATATTTCTTGGGTTTCTTTAAGATCTCCTGCTATATCATGGTGTTATTATGTAGAATATGACCAAATTACTCTCCACTATATATAGCGGGCAGATATATATATATACACACACACACACACACACTGAAGCACATTAAAAACGCACCACTATTATATATACTGATGCCGAGAAGCAGGAAAAAAAAGTGTGGGAATGGATTTTCCCCGTGTTTGTCATGAGGTAGAGAGCGAATGGCTGCTGGAATGGAAAGTGCATGATTAAACTCACGGGTTTGTGTACAGACTACATGAAAACAATGAAAGTTACACGTGCAACACGATTCCCAACAGCTATGACCCTGAAAATGTGTACGCGTTGTGGCAGTATACTCGGTATAAAAAGGCCGTTGAGACAAAAAACCCAGTACATGTGCTTGAAATGCCACGACTATCTGAAAACGACCGCCAACGAGCTCTTGGTATGTTGGAGACCGGAATGAGCTCGCGGGCCATTGCCAGAAGGATGAATTGCCACCACAGCACTATTGTACGTCTCAATGAACGTTACGGAACCACTGGCAGTGCCCGGGATAGACTTCGGAGTGGCCAACCACGAGTTACTACCCCTGCGCAAGATCGTCATATTGTGCTGAGCCACCTAAGGAATCGTTCTCTCCCGACAAGTCAAACAGCAAGAGCAATAGTGGGTAGACGTGGGCAAGTCTCTCGAATGGCAGTCATACGACGACTCAGAGATACAGGCCTTACTGCAAGACGACCTTATGTTGGGCCAAACTTGACTCACAGACATCGTCAGCAGCGCCTGCAATGGGCAGAGCAGCATGTCAGATGGAATAGACTGCAGTGGAATGCTGTCCTATTCACAGACGAGAGCAGATTCAACAAATCCTTTGCTGATGGACGTATGCGGATTTGGCGACGGTGTGGAGAGCGCTTTGCAGATTGCTGTGTTCGTTAGCACAACCGATTTGGAGGTGGCAGTATTCCCATTTGGGGAGGATTCAGTTTTCACCATCGCTTGCCTCTTCACGTCTTCCGTGGAAATGTTAATGCTGTGACATATCGAGATGAGGTTCTGGATGTATTGGTTGCTCCTGCGTTCACAAATTATCCAGACTTGCAGCTTCTCCAGCAGGATAACACACGTGCGTACACCGCATACATTACGCAGCAATATCTACAGCAGCAGAACATTGTGACGATTGATTGGCCTGCCCTATCACCAGACATTCCCCTATAGAACATCTGTGGGACGAGCTTGGACGCAGAGTCTACAGGCAAGGTTCTCCAGCTAATCTGCAGCAGCTCGAAGCTGGTCTTACACGTGAATGGGACTTGATTCCCCTGAATTTCCTTCAGAGACTTGTTCGTTCCATGCGGAGCCGCTGCCAAGCTTGTTTGCAAGCACACGGTGGACATACCAGATACTGAGGATAGTGTAAAATGAATTTTTTTTTTGGTTGCATTTTTGGTTTTCTCCCTTGCCTGCACAGAATGCAATGAATTTCATAACAATCAAATGTACAAATTAATGACCAGCATGGATTCATAGGAAAATGAATAAAGATTCCAAATATTATATATATATAATATATATTAATGACTGGGTTGCTAGAGAGAATTATATTAATAACTTGGTGACTCGAGAGAATTATATTAAAGACTGAGTTACTCGAGAGAATAATTTTAACAACCGGGTTACTCGACATAATTATATTAATAACTGGGTTACGAGACAATTATATTATGAATGTGTTAGCTGAGAAAATTATTTTAGTAAATTTGTTAGTTGAGAGAATTAGTTCTATGAATCGCATGCACAAAAACACGTAAGAAAATATTTTTTTTTAATGTGTTCGTTAGAAAGTACACAAAGATAAACAAACAACCTAATCAATATTGCTTAACAAAAAAGAGAAAATTTAATAACGGGTATTTAAAAGTAATTGTTTTGTTTTTTTGCGTACGCCCGCTATTACTCGAGGCGAAATCTCAGGTTAGTATGTCTAACCTGAGACTGAATTTTACGTGAGTATCCATTTTTATCTTGAACAGAGACAAGTGTCCCTCGCCATTCAGGGAGATACTCGTCGATTTCGGAGGTACCCATTAGAGCTGGGTCGGCTCAAGAGCCGCCAGTTCCTGGTCGACGACACTTCTTCAAATGTCTCGCCAGGGCTCGAGTTAATCCAGTCCAAATCCCGGTCAACGACAAATCTTCAAATGTCCTCGCCCGGATTTGATTCTGGGTCACCCGGTCGCCAGCGCAGTTTGGTAACCACTACACCAGCGCGGCTCCCTTTAAAAGTAATGTATGGCTAAAGTAACATTTAGTATATGCCCCCACTAGGCATATTGTGGAAAATACTCAGGTTTTTTATTTTTAAAATTTGTTAGCACCTAACCTTTTGGGACCCTTTATGTCACGTGCTGACACTACCACAACTAATTCCAAAGCAGTAAGAAAGCAACTGATACCAAAGCAGTAAGAAAGCAACTGATCCCAAAGCAGGAAACAAGCAACTGATCCCAAAGCAGGAAACAAGCAACAGATCCCAAAGCAGGAAGAAAGCAACTGATCCCAAAGCAGGAAGAAAGCAACTGATCCCAAAGCAGGAAGATAACAATTGATCCCAAAGCAGGAAGATATCAATTGATCCCACAGCAGGAAGAACGCAACTGATCATAAAGCAGGAAGAAAGCAACTGATCCCAAAGCAAGAAACAAGCAACTGATCCCAAAACGGGAAGAAAGCAACTGATCCCAAAGCAGGAAGAAAGCAACTAATCCCAAAGCAGGAATAAAGCAATTGATCCCAAAGCAGGAAGAAAGCAACTGATCTCAAAGCAGGAAACAAGCAACTGATCCCAGAGCAGAAAGAAAGCAACTGACCCCAAAGCAGGAAACAAGCAACTGATCCCAAAGCAGGAAGATAACAATTGATCCCAAAGCGGGAAGAAAGCAATTGATCCCAAAGCAGGAAGATAACAATTGATCCCAAAGCAGGAAGATATCAATTGATCCCAAAGCAGGAAGAACGCAACTGATCCCAAAGCAGGAATAAAGCAACTGATCCCAAAGCAGGAAGGACGCAACTGATCCCAAAGAAGGAATAAAGCAACTGATCCCAAAGCAGGAAACAAGCAACTGATCCCAAAGCAGGAAGAAATCAATTGATTTCAAAGCAGGAAGAAAGCAACTGATCCCAAAACAGGAAGAAAGCAACTGATCCCAAAGCAGGAAGAAAGCAATTGATTTCAAAGCAGGAAGAAAGCAACTGATCTCAAAGCAGGAAACAAGCAACTGATCCCAAAGCAGGAAGAAATCAATTGATTTCAAAGCAGGAAGAAAGCAACTGATCCCAAAGCAGGAAACAAGCAACTGCTCCCAAAGCAGGAAGAAAGCAATTGATTTCAAAGCAGGAAGAAAGCAACAGATCCCAAAGCAGAAAGAACCGTAGTAAAGCACTTCATGTGCTCTTGCTGTGGTGGTTCTGTAGTTATTTGTTGTACATGGTTGTACATGGTTGTACATGGTGAGGTTGCTAGCATTCACAACTGTCCTCATTTCTTCTTTATGACTTGTGTGACCGAACACAGTAGCCCAGCTATTACTACTATAGGGCCGTGGAGCCATATTACACGACTGCTTACTTCATTCCCATCACCATTCAGCTCTCTCAGTAAAGCACTTCAACAAATTCACAGAAAATATCAGTCCTGCCTGTGCCGTCCGCTCAATGTCCTTACATGTCTTATTTTATTTCTGTCTTCAGTTCCCTTCTCCATATGTTTTTCGATCTACATCTCTTGCCATGGGTATTCAAGTACAACTAATTCCTTGAGATAATCAGCAGGATTTCTCAATGTCGTCCTATTCATCACCAGCGTCTTCTTCTCAGCACTGATTCCACTATCCCTTGTCTGGTTCTTGACATCAGTTACACATTGGTGCTCGTATCAAAGCATTTATACTCTTCTATTCTACGCAAGCACCCATCCTGAGACTGATTTTTACGTGAGTATCCCTTTTTTCCTGTACAGAGACAGGTGTCCCTCGCCATTCAGGCAGATACTCGCCGATTTCGGAGGTACCCATTAGAGCTGGGTTGGCTCAGGAGCCGCCAGTCACTGGTCGACGACACTCCTTCAAATGTATCTCCAGGGCTCGAGCTAATCCAGTCCAAATCCCGGCCGACGAAAAATCTTCAAATGTCCTCGCCCAGGTTTGATCCTGGGTCACCCGGTCGCCAGCGCAGTTTGGTAACCACTACACCAGCGCGGCTCCCTCAAGCACCCATTTATGATCTGCTTTTGCTGTTCATGAGAAATAAGTATATATTCATGAAACATGGAAACAAGGACTGTTCACTAATTCTTCATGAATTCTGTCAATTTTACTTCATCATCAGAAGCCAGCTCTACATGGAAGGTCGGCTGCAAAGAATCTCCAACGTCTTCAGCCTCTTGTCTTGATGGTATACTCTGATAGACACTTTCCTGTCCTTCTCGTGAAGTTATCGCCCCATTTACAGCACTGTCTTCCTCTTGCACGTTTGCCTTCAAACTCCTCGCTCTTCATTAAGGTCACATGACCACAACATTTTAGTTGTCTAACTTTGATCTCCTTCATTAATTCTCTTTTCATTCCCAGGTTATCTAGGCCCCATTTATTTGTCTTCTTCTCTTTCCATGAAACGTGCCCCGCTAATTTCTAAGGATTTCACAAAGTTTTCTACCCTCTTGATACTCTTTCTGTCTTCTTGCAAATTAACTTGTGTGTCTTTTGTTCTTTTCTTATTTATTTACTTATTTACATTTGCCCTACAGTCTCCTTAAAAGACAAAGAGTTCCAAGCGAGCTGTGGATCGATACTCGACTAGAATCAGAAAAGATCGACGCAAGGCTGGAATGACAAAATCGAAGACAACAGGATGAAGAGATATTGCTTTTCGGGAGAGTGGTAACTGGTAACGCAGACAGTGTCCGGCGATGGAATGGACGCCCCAGCAGTCGATTTGCTAATCTTTACCAAGAAATTTCAAGTCATGGACTGCTGACCATCAATACTAATCACAAGACTAGCGTCCACTACTGGACACTCGTCGCTGGCATCAGTTCTATCTTGGTACTATTGTTTTTATGCTGGGGTCTGATGTTTCCATTACAAATAGTGATGAGAGAATTGCTTGCCTGTCTGATCAATCCATTAATCATTTCTCTCATCCACCAACTATTTCATTTATCCATTCTCCTACACTACTATCTTGTTACCGAGCTACTAGCTCTATTTATTTATCTATTTGTCTGTCCTTCCACCCGGCAATCAATAAATCATTCTATCAATCCATCCACCCACCCACCTACCTACCTGAGTGCCCGCCCGCCCATCTATCTATCTATCTATCTATCTATCTATCTATCTATCTATCTATCTATCTATCTATCTATCTATCTATCTATCTATCTATCTATCTATCTATCTATCTATCTATCTATCTATCTATCTATCTATCTATCTATCTATCTATCTATCTATCTATCCCAATGTTTCTACCTCATGAATAGAAAATATACAAGGACAATAAACAAAGATAACGTCTGTAACCGGAAGTACCATTATCCAATCCACCAAAACCTGACATTTGGACCAACGAGAGCAGTCAAGATCTCGGGCTACAGGTTCTAACTTATAATCTCCCCGGGCGCTGTCAAAGATCCAATTAATTTCATCGTCAGAATCAGGGAAGAAATAGGGTTGTAAAAAGTTCGTCTTGCGTGGATTCGGATGGAGGAATGAGGGAGAGAACACACAGACTCAAAGACAGAAGACACAGTCTGATCTATTATTTGATCCGTACTGACCACTGGTGGTCATCTGTTCCCAGCCCCGGGTATTCTATGATACTGGCTTCAGTGATTTAATTAACAGCACAATAAAATGGGCTTGCTTCTAGACTAGTTGGTGGATGCTGCTAGTTGTGATGACAGCGATAACCAGAAATAATGTGCGCGATAATTGTAAAGTAGCAACATGGGTGGCCCGAGAGCCGAAGGCGAAGCGTTAAGTAAGAATGCTTCATCAAGTTTCAGCTTGTATTTGTTTCTTCTTAACTTTCAGCTCCCCAAGGAACATAGGCTTTTAACAACCGTACGCCAAATCTTCCTGTCACGTGCCACCAGCTCAAGGTCTTTTCATGTCTTTCTCATCATTTTCATATCTGTCTCTAGGTCTTTTCTCCATGTATATTTTGGTCCCCATACACAGACTCATATTAGTCGCTTTCTGCGACATGCCGGGGGGACAAGTAGTCCTATTCTTTCTCAGAGACCCCCCTGGAACGCCTCAATAATGTCCGTGCTAACGATCTTAGACATTCACACATGTTGCTGTATATCATAGTTCATAATATCCGTGCTATAATTCTTAGACATAGTCAGTAATGTTCGTGCTATGATTCTTAAGCATATCTGGCATTCTGCGATCCACCGACTGATAAACACCGCATCAAGCCAAATTAAATTAAACTCTCAATCAACCGCAGCAGTGTTTTGACCTTTGCTATTGTCCACCATCATTGGTCATCTCCAAAGTCAAAAGTGGAGCTTTATTGCATCTTTGACGTCCGGAAAAGCTGCCCTTGGGATAAACGAAAAATGGACCATGGCTCACGTCGGCCGATAGAAATTAAAACAAAGATTTGGACGTGATGAAATGGTTGAGATGGTCGTATAGATTCAGGAGGAAAATGTGGTTGCCGAGTAGAGTGGTAGTGATGGTATGCATCAAGTAAAAAGTATAAGGAATGACAGAACAGAAACAGCGAAAATTGAAAAATGAATATTGAAGATGCAGTGGAGGAATGATTGAAAGAGACCATAAAGATGGACGAACAAGAGTAAAGATAAGAGAAAGAGAGAGAGAGAGAAAGACTATAAGGAGGGACGAACAAGAGTAAAGATGAGAGGCAGAGAGAGAGAGAGAGAGAGAGAGAGAGAGAGAGAAAAGACAGAGGGAGGGATAATATGGAAGGAATGTAGCGAATGATGATATAGAAGGTATGTAGCGAGGGATGATATCGAAGGTATGTAGCGTGGAATGGTGTGGAAGGTATGTAGCGAGGGATGATATGAAAGGTATGTAGCGAGGTATGATATGAAAGGTAAGTAGCGAGGGATGATATGAAAGGTATGTAGCGAGGTATGATATAAAAGGTATGTAGCGAGGGATGATATGAAAGGCATGTAGCAAGGGATGATATGAAAAGCATGTAGCTAGGGATGATACGAAAGGTATGTAGCGAGGGATGATACGAAAGGTATGTAGCGTGGGATAATATGAAAGGTATGCAGCGAGGGATGATACGAAAGGTATGCAGCCAGGGATGATACGAAAGATATGTAGCGAGGTATGATATGAAAGGTATGTAGCCAGGTATGATACGAAAGGTATGTAGCGAGGGATGATATGAAAGGTATGTAGCGAGGTATGATATGAAAGGCATGTAGCGAGGGATGATATGAAAGGCATGTAGCGTGGGATGATATGACAGGTATGTAGCGAGGGATGATATGAAAGGCATGTGACGAGGGATGATATGAATGGTATGTAGCGAGGTATGATATGAAAGGTATGTAGCGAAGGGTGATATGAAAGGCATGTAGCGAGGGATGATATGAAAGGCATGTAGCGTGGGATGATATGAAAGATATGCAGCGAGGTATGAGATGAAAGGTATGTAGCGAGGGATGATATGAAAGGCATGTAGCGAGGGATGATATGAAAGGCATGTAGCGAGGGATGATATGAAAGGTATGTAGCGATGGATGACATGAAAGGTATGTAGCGAGGTATGATATGAAAGGAATGTAGCGAGGGATGATATGAAAGGTATGTATCGAGGGATGATATGAAAGGTATGTAGCGAGGGATGATATGACAGGCATGTAGCGAGGGATGATATGACAGGTATGTAGCGAGGTATGATATGAAAGGTATGTAGCCGAGACGGCAGAATTTAGCATGCGTTTGTTGAAGGCGTATGCTCCTTTGGGTGCTAAAGAATAATGAGAGAATGTTCACACGCTGTCTCGACACAATATGACATGATACGAGATAGCATTACGAAAACAGGGTAATATTCCGTGCGTCAAACCTGTCAAATTATACTCCTTGTGAGGAGAAATTGACAGTCAAATATAGGGAATTCTGCATATCGTAGCTGAGAACTGTTCTTTCCCCTACACCGTGACACTGGTAACCTTTAGGGTGATAAACTTTGACCTAATGCAGACTCGAAACTTTAACATAACTCATACGATGATTTATCTACTGTGATATTACGGAAGATAATTTAAAATTCAAAACAATGTTTCAAAATGACATGTCTGTTAAAATGACATTTATTTTAAATGACGCTTCTGTGAATAGTTGTGTTTCTGAGGGAATTCCACTTACACACGGGAAAACCATACATATAAATTGGTTTTTCAGTTGCACACATTTTAAACTGTTTTCCGCTAACCTTTGTACTCTCTCTGTCTCTCTGATTGTGTGTGTGCATCTATCTCTTTGTTTTTCTATGTATGTCTCTCTCTGTGTCTCTGTGTTTGTTATCTTGATGATTTTCAAGTGCAACTATTTCTTCTTATTCGATATCAGAAGAAGGCGTTGGCGATAAATAATGTAGACATTGAGTAAATAATGTAGACATTGAGTAAATAATGTAGTTAGTTGCTTATCCTTTACAGGACGTGGCAATCAATCCCAGCTTTTATTGGCTGTTTGTGATTTTTCTAGGCAATTTTTTCATTCAGTAGTTTGCCATTGCTTTCTGAATGGTACGGCGCTTATACCATTGTTAAAAATCCACACAAAGCGATCTGCTACCAAACCGCCTGCAGCAGGTTTCGAACCTGGTATGTCTGGATTATGAAACTGCGTTCATATCCATTAGGCCACAGACGCCGACAAAATAATGTAGACATTGAGTAAATAATGTAGACATTGAGTAAATATTGTAGACATTGAGTCCACATGGTAAAAGAGGTACAGAAGAATAAAAAAGCACATGCACAAGGGGGCTAGAGACTGAAATAAAAGGGGTGGAGGAGAAGATATGGAAAGGCCATGAGAGATGGCACGGGTCAGGAAATCTTCAGTTTGTTGAAGGCTTATGCTTCTTGCTGAACTCAAGCCTATTGATAATTATGAATTCTTTTTAGTATTTACATCTGTCATTTGACGTTGTTGACACACACAAACTCAGAAACAACAGACATTAAACATGTCTACAGGAATAAGTGAAGACTGAAAAATGTTTACGCGCTCAAATTTTCTTCCATTCTGCTAAGCAGGCCACAATCAGAGCCAGTAGCGTGCGTTAACTGAAGTTCTGCTGCTATAATGAGCAATCTGGAATTCTGATCCAACCCTCCCATATTTCATTTATCATGGGTAATTCACGAGGACCGGAACTTAATTACGCGCACTCTCAGTTGGCCAAGTCTGTTTGATTTGGGCATTTCGATTGGTCACTTCTGAACTTTGGCTATCAGAGGAGGTCGCTAAGTTATATGTAATCATGAGGTGTAACCTTTCACATGCTGAGTTAGTTACGAAACAGTGCTATTACATACAAACATTGGCCGCTTCTTCATATACGCCAGTGTCACCTTTCAAATTCCCAAGAAGCATAGGTTAAAAGAAAAGGTAAAGGATCCCGTTACGCGCCCATTAATGCATGGAATATGGTGTTAGGCCCATATTTTCTTGACCATCGGCACACTAGGGGTGATGTGGTCAGCATCACGCCGGCCGCCTTAACCTTCCCAGAGTTGCTCTGGTACCCAATTCATGAGACTGGGTCGACCCCGGAGTCGTTTGTGGTCTAAATCATCCCACCTCAACTGGGGATCGAACCATGAACCACCGAGCTAGGAAGCCAGTGCACTAACCACTGCTCCCCAAGAAGCATAGGCCTTCAAGAAACTTATGCCAAGTCTTCCTGTCACGTGACATCCTTCAACAAACTTATGCCAAGTCTTCCTGTCACGTGACATCCTTCAACAAACTTATGCCAAGTCTTCCTGTCACGTGACATCCTTCAACAAACTTATGCCAAGTCTTCCTGTCACGTGACATCCTTCAACAAACTTATGCCAAGTCTTCCTGTCACGTGCTCAAGGTCTTTCTATGTCTTCTTCATCGGCTTCACGTCTGCAGTTTTCTTGTCTATGCGTTTTTTGATCTTCCTCTACGTCTTTTACTTTGGTGATTTCAGAACAGGGACTGCCTGGTAATGGTATCATCTAGTTTTCTCAATGTGTGCTATCCATCCCCAGCATCTTCTCATTTCTTGTTCCATTGGTGCAGGTCTAGTTCTTGACGTCAATTCCACATTATTGATCTTGTCTGTCGCAAATTGACAGTAAATTTGAATTTTCCATTTCGCCCCAGCCCCTCTCCTGGCCTTACTCTTTAAATTTGTGTATTCTTACCGACTACATGAACTTTAGTTTTTTTTTTTTAAACTCTTCTATCGTGGCCGTAGTCTTATTATTTTTCATCTCATACCCCCACCCCTCCTCCCCCCACCCCACCCAAAGGCGTGTCTGGCTTTTGATTTCGCGTCTGGCCCTCATTATAAATTCATTCAGTCCTCAGTTGTCGGCGCTATTATCCAGCGTACGATATAATTTGCATAAGACACACTTTTGCGCATGTTTGTAGTACGCCAGCCCATGGGACGTTCCTCACACGTAATAGTGTTTTGACCACTCTTGCCGATGCACGGGCGGCAGCTTTAATAAAGAGGCTCTTGTAGTTGAGCGGAGCAGAGAGTTAACCATTTGAAAGCTGGGTAACGTTAGGAATTAAAGGGGATTTTGGTGTCTCTGATGTAGATTCTAGACTAATGTTTATGTTACTCGGGGTTATGCTAGAAAGCGGAGTGGCCCGAATACCAGGTTAGCGTCCATTTCTGGACTATATAGCCTGATAGAAGCTACTGTATTTACACTCGTTAACAAACTGGACCCGAGGATAAACCGAATGAGATACACGAAATTGTGAGCATAAGATTCGACAGTGTCGCTAAAATTCTTGGTGTCTCGGGGTGAGATGACATTTGTCATATCATATATGCTTAGTTATTAGTGTACATATAACTGATAGCAGTGACTTGCGGGTTTTTTTCTGTGACAAGCTCCTCAGTAATTTATTCAGTGCTAATGTAGCGCAGTCAACAACCTAAGCTAACAGATGCTTAATCTGTTTAGAGCCTCATAGTTTTGTTAGTGTTTACAATGGGTTAAATGGTAAGCTTAAGCTGACATTACTTTTGGGGAACTACACTTGCGTAAATTATTCATATAAATCTGACTAGTGACGGGTGTTCGCTATAACGACTATTTTCTGTGAGTTATTTTATTTTTCGGAGGAACTTCTCACGGCAGGGTATGGCAGTCTAGAAAGAATCCTCTGCCATGTAAAGTCACAATGTATCATAATAGCATAAACATTGTACTTGTGTGTATTCCGTTTTGGGAGGTTATTACTTCTCCCTGTTGTGTATCGCCCCACGGGGCGCATACAGTTTAATTGTGTAATGTATCTAGTGTTTATATTTTCTGTAAATTCACGTAATGATGTAAATTAAATAGTACACCCTCTCAACGGGGACTACATGGTTGGCCAACCCATATGTAGTGTTGGAAGAAGACATTGTGTCGATTTTTTTTCTTTAAAAGCAAACGCTCACACAAATACATTAGCCTATGCGGGATGCATGTTGAGAATTGATATTGTGGAATTAACAGGAGGAAAACTCACGTGGGGTTAAAAAAAAAGACAGCACAGAGACTTGCCTAGCAGTAATAAAACAAATACTGTAGTTTAACATTAAAGTTATGATTTTATTTTGCTTGAGGTAATGGGTGTATGTTTGTTCTTAGATCAAGGTGCCCCCCTTTTCCCCTGTTAAAGCAAAGGACTACACGTACACAACGGAGGAAATGCACCATTCTCCCTTCTGCCAAGCGGCTTTCCAGTAAGCAGATAACACGATGAGTGTCAACAAGTACCTGTGAACTTTATTTCTATTATCCTCCTCACTAAGCAGGTGGATAAATTACGTGAATATCCTTCACGGCAGTGTAGAAACAACGACTTAGCCTGACGTCAAGTATTGTGCAGTACTGGTTTCCTACTCGCCTATTTAGTACAGGTCAGAGCTTAGTGGCATTCAGCATGTCCATCAACACATCATCGCCAGCTTAATTGAAATGATCTTACTGTGTTCTTAAACGGAGTACGCAGTTCCAACAAAAGGTCGCAAACCAGATCCAACCGGATTACGCATCGAGTACCATATACGAAGCACGCCTATTATAATTCGCAGCGCCTAATACGAGCGCCAATACAGAAGATTGCCCTGCGTTGACCTCGATTTGTTATGTCTTCTGTTCAGTACGGACCCGGCGTGTATTAGTGGTCAGAATATAGACAGAGTAAAACTAACAGCCTTATTAGCTTTGTGTTGTGAAGACGACGCAAGGATAGCGCTCCAGTGGATTTAAACATAAAGACACTGACTGTTTTTTTGTATTTTGCATTTTTCACAAGCAGCTGAAGGACTGTTAACTCTCTGTTTATTTCATTTGTCGGTGTCCTACAGTGTGAGGAGTTACTGTGATTTTATTTTCCACAGGCCCCATTCTTTTTCTCCCGGTAATTATGTCCTGTAATTAATTGAGTTTAGTCTTCTTCTCTTGGTAATTAATTGCGTTTTCAGGTGGGAGTACTGTCGGTTTTAATTTAAGATTTGCACCAGCCTTCCTTTCTCTAAAGTAATTGCGATCACGTAGGTTTTTCTTTGTAAAATAATTGCGGCAAATTTTTATTGTATTAGGCGCTTGAGTATTATTAGGCTGGGTATAAATTTTCCGACGTTAATAACCCCTACCCGGTAAATCGATGAGTGGGTGTTGAATCTCTACCCAGGTACGTAAAAACGGGCACTACAAAGAATCAAAGTTAATTTTGCTCTTGCCAACGGTAGTAACATTATATAACAGGACGCAGGAAAGATGCGCGCGATCAGAATAAACATGAGTCATGTATTATGTTTCGATATGATTGGACGGGGTCAGTTATTAACTAATTGCAGCGATTTCATTGGGTTAAGATTGGCCCCGAAACAAAACCACGCGATGACTCACTCATAGCGTGGGAAGGGGGGTGGGGGTGGGGAGGGGGGTGCATCAGCTTTTTGGTACGATAAATAACAGAGTAAATCAAGTCGCGGTCTCTCTGATTAAAAATTGCCTGTCGTGAATCTACGCCTGTATACATTATACATATTCGTCTGCACTACGGAGAAATTCGAATTGGGTATGTCCATAATTTAATTAGTGTAGGAGATAGTTCTGTAAGATCTTAGCACGTTGAAGTAAAGTTTTCTTCGGGAAGTTAATTTAAAGTTAATTTAGTTGAAGTGCCATCAATTGTTATCTTATAGAAATATTAATAATGGAAAGTGGTGCTTATAAAGTTTATGTGAATAAGTAGCAGTGTCTATGATTTGTGTAAAGACTTTTTGAGATATTAACTGTGTACGGTTTAGCGCTAAGATAAACTGGTGTTCGGTAATGTGTAGTTGTAAGTTGTGTAAATCGCAATTTAATTCTGATAATTTACAAGTGTATATATACGCGAGCGTATTTGTGTATTTTATTTAATCGGGATTTAATGTCTCCTAGGGGGATGGGGATATATTACTGGGTTAATTATAAAATCTTCTCGGGTCATTCTTTTATCAAAAGTAGGCCTAGGAATTTTAGTACAGAGGAGTTCCCTCAGTGAATGAATTGTTTTGATGCCTGAGACTAGTCTAACGTAACAAAACATTTAGGTCAGCCGGTGTCTGGGTTTTTTTTCTACCAGACTGATATTAAGTGGGAGCGGGAACGGAGATTGTGACCCGGAGTTAGGAATTGTTGTTACGGGAAGGGGGGGGGAGAATGTAGATTTGTGTAGGGGAGCGGTATTTATTTAAGGGGGTTATGTGTTAGAGATGAGTATATTTTGATGTGTAGTATATCTGTTATTATTTGTTTCACAGCATTTTCACGGCACAGTGGGAGAGGGTAATCTGTCCCTACAATTTACCAACGGCAAATTTTGGCATCTCAGGAGCCGAGAGCTCGAGATATACTATAGCCAGAGGCGAAAGAAAATAAATACGTTCTCATGCAGTGAAGACATTCTTCAGCGGGAACGGGATTTTCCTTACAATCCAGAGCTCTGAGCTCTTTTTTTTATAACACACTCAATTAGGCGCGTTGCCTGGTGTTGTAATTTTTTTCTTCCCGACCATAATAATGTCGTTGTCCTAAACCCGAAGAGGGGTAACGGGGCAAATAAAAGAAGTTGATCAGCAGCAGTGAAGCTTCTACCTTCTGAGTCAAGTACCTCGTGCTTGATACCCAAGTCATCAGTTGCAGTAGTCAGAAACAGGAGAAAGGGTCAACATTTCTTTTTCTTAATGCTAACGAGAGAAGGGGCGTAACGGAGACGCCACCTCAGCTGATGTCGAGTGTCAGAGAGACACTGAAGCAAGGCGGAGAAGAGAGAGAGAGAGAGAAAATAGCTGGGACCAGTAGGGTCCTATAGTATCCTTAGAGGACAAGCCTCTGAGCCATAGATGTAATAAAAGTCTACTAGCGTAGCAGTCCAGTGGTGTTATTTAGTGGCGTGTATATCGCCTAAAGAGCTTGGAAGCTGTGTAGACAGTTCGTTTAGGCAGCGTCAGCAGGACAGTGACAGTAGTAGGGAGTGGTGGCTCCAGTTGAGACCCCCACCAATTAGATTGTGGTTAAATCATTAATTCTTCTCTTTTTCCCCAGCAGGGTGAACGAAAGGGTGAAAGTGGTTGTTTCTAGTGTCTATCAATTTAGTTGTTTCTTTGTTTTCAGGTCTGTGCAACAGTGCACGTTATTTATTTTACTGTGTTATTTGATTTTTTTGGTTGTTTAATAAAACTATAAAATGTTCACTGGATCAGTTTCTATCTAACTATACTGTACGTATATATTTGTCTGTATAGTGTGTTTGTGGTCTTTATTTAAACCTTATCTCCTTTATGGTAGTCAGAGGTGGTGAGTCTATAGCTATCAAAGACGTCAGGAGTGGCGAGGGAGAGTCAATCTCGGTTCTTACCCTCGAAGCCAATAGGCTCATCTTTCCACATTCACTGTCATTCTCATTTAAAATCTATCTTCTCAGTCTTTCTCAAAATAGTGTCTTGTCTACACACTCAGACAACACTCTATAATTAAATCCACTTCGTGACATACAGGATAGTTTTGGGTGTTTTCCTTGATGTATGAATTGATGTAATTGTTAACTTTGTTATTTGATCAGTTATTGTTTGCTGAGATTTTTTTTATTTTCTTCTATACAAGATAAAGAGAACTTTAATAAATTTTAACTGTTTTATTAATGCGCTGTTCAAGACCTTCATCCATACCCATTTAACCTCTTACTATTTCCCTATCTGTCCCTGAGAAAGAAGAAATAGCGGGTGATACTTAAGAATACATAAGTGAGTTGTGGGCTTGGAAAGAGTGATAGCGTTAATAGACCTCCTTCCGGGTTTTCTTAAGTTCTCCCTAATGTGTGTTTTCTCTATAAATCTTGCAGTTCATTCAATTTGATTACTCGACAAATACTCTAAAATTACACACTCACGACATTGTTATACCACTTCAATCCTTATATTCTCCGTAATCATCCATTTATGAAAGTCTCTAGCCTTTTTGGTTGTTATTTGTGTTGTTCTCCAAGTTTCAAAGCCATACAATAGGACTGACTTAACATTTACCGCCAGCGTAGTAGTAAATAATACTAATGAGCACATTTTTACTTTAGTGCAGGCTCCTTGCAAAATAACCAGCTGTACTGGTGGTTCCAAACTCTATAAGGAGCGAAACCTGAAATGATGATGATTGATATGTTCGTGCTTGCATGCACAAATACGCACTCTGCACAAATACGCACTCTGCACAAAATTATCCTCAAACTTCACAGCCGACATTTATTTTTCATTTCGAGAACTGAATGCCGTGAAGTCAGTTATTATAAAAACAGGAGTTTGAAAATTAATACATCATCATTCTGAACGTTATAATTAGCTGATTTAACACATGCTTGGTGGGTGGTGGGAGGTTATGTTCGACACACCTGGTCTGCACATGTGATTATGTGCACGTGACCCGCGTGATATTCGCTGGCGTTTATAATTCGCATCATGCCATTCTTTCCCTCTCTCTCTCTCTGTCTCTCTCTCTCTCTCTCTCTCTCTCTCTCTCTCTCTCATTACCATTATCGCACCCTCCCTTCCCATAGAGGGAGCAAGCAGGGTCGGCCTTAGTAATTGCGGGGCCCGATTTGGACCATTCTGTCGGGGCCCTTCTAAGGGCCCCCTGGACTTAAGATTATAGTTTTGTTGTTACACGCTTTGTATAAAAACATTGCTAATAAATATAGATAGCGTTTTATTTTGTCATACAGTATAATATGTACTCCTGCCCCCGTGCTGGTCCCGGGGGTCTCTACAAAGAAAGAAGAATGCTACTGCACCCTCAGCCATGTCTTACAAGACATCTACTATGAGGACAGTGTTCTACCTGTTATGATTAACTACCGCACTGAGACATAACAAACAGTGTTCTACCTGTTATGATTAACTACCGCACTGAGACATAACAGTGTTCTACTTGTTATGATTAACTACCTCACTGAGACATAACAAAGGGACTTCGGTCTAGGTTGAAAATAGCGTGCCTCGCCACAAAAGGCAAACTTTCAAAGACAAATTTGTTCAAAATGCTAAACTGAAAAAATAAAATTAACTGCGTACGCTCACAGCGTGGGCGCTGTTTGTTAAAAAAGTCAGGGCTGTCTTGTGGCTCACAGAACTGTGGTATCTACTGCAGATGAGGTGAGTGCGGCAACGTAATCCATCTGTACAGGCAGAAAACCGCGATGGATAAGGAAAGTGGGGTGAAAACGAAATACATGGAGATCAACACAAGAAGAGAATGTAACAAGTGCAACAATAGACTGAACAGAAATGAAGAAGATAACATAGACTAGTGAATGTGCAATGAATGATTGAGGATCCATCTCAGGAGCGTAAGTATTAGGCAAAGAAAAATCCACGAGGATCTTATTCCCACTTTTACCGGGACAGTTCTGCGCAGGATCCATTATTTTCTTAGGCAACTTCTTGATCTTATAAATTTAATTTCTTATTTACATTCTTTAAATATGCCTCTTTTGTCTTATGCTGTCATGTCCCAACTTGGGCGTTAGAGAGCAGATGTCTAGTGTTATTTCCCTACCAACACCTAAATGCAGGGATTTTAAGTATCATTTCCCAACCTGCCCCCAACAACAGGAATATTTTGTGTCATTATCCAACCTCTAGCTAAGAACGAATATTTCTAAGTCATTTCCTAACCCGCCCCTAACAAGGAATATCTAGTGTCATTTCCAAACCCCCACATGAGAGTGCGTATTTCTGTTATAATTTCATAACTTGTACCTAAGAGCGGTGATTATTAGCATCTTTTCCCTCCACGCACCTAAGAATGAGTATTTCTAGTGTCATTTTCTAACCGGCACCTAAAAGTTCGTATGTCTTATGTCATTTTCTAACCCGCACCAAAGAGTGCTATTTCTTATGTCATTTCCTATTCTGTACCAAAGAGCAGGCATGGATGTCTGGCTTTAAAAGACCACGCTCTCCTCCCCCCCCCCCCCCTTTTTTTTTCTTCCACACTCCAGCCCTTATCTCGGATGTCCCACATCCCAGGTCCGGCGTTCTTCCAAACAACTGTACACCCTTACTTCACTTGTCTCAAAGTGATACTATAACTTTCTATTCGTCATCCACTTATCACCTTCTAACTCCACCAAGTCACCTTTGTGTTAGGCTATCTTAACGCGTCTACTCTTTTCCCTGCTGTCTCTCGAACCATTAGCTAAATTTATTGTCTAAATAATACAGGGGCTGCCGTAAAACTCCAAGATAACGTTTAAAAATAAAAATATAGTTGTACAAGCGTCTGATTGGTTAAACGGTTAGTGGGTCGGTCCTCGATGGCAAAGTTACCGTGTTTAAGGTGGCGTCACGCTTGCGTCTACACAGCTGTAAACGGGTATCTGATGTTACACTTGAGTTAGGGAAAGAAAAGGCACCGAGGAAGGGAACTGTTCAACCTAGTGCCATAGATTTCTATAGAGAGTTACGCCAACTAAAATTTGGCCGCCATTTTCGGCTGTACCCATATTGCAGGAAAATGGACCCAATCGCGAGTTTCTGACCCAATTTGCATTTATATATATATATGGGAGCCGCGCTGGTGTAATGGCTACAACGTTGTACTGGCGACCAGGTGTTCATGGTTCAAACCCGGCCGTCGGCGTTTGAAGAAATGTTTACGACCGGAAATTTGACTGAATAACCTGAACGGCTCCTGCACATAAATCCCGTGTGGATGGGAGGAGCGAAGCTCCTGACCGGGTTGGAAGGAAAGTCCACTGACCCCCCAGCCTCGCAATGACATGTCATTGGGCCGAAAGAGCTGGAAAGCTCGAGTGCCGCTGGTTTTAGAAGAAAAAAAATATATATATATATATATATTCTTATAAATATAGAAGAGGTGTTAAGAATAGACAGACCTAGGGAACTGCAAAATATAGTTAAACAATATTTAACACGAACAAATGTTAATATTAGTGGCTGGGAATGTGAAGGTCTGATGCTGTTCTTACAATGCATATGACTTTTAACAGATGAAAGTCAATTAAATATCTTTTAAAGTCAGTTATATAAGTGGAAACACCAGGCCTTTACACCCCTCCATTTTAATATTATTGTTGTTCAGAGTTTCTTCTTGATTTTGTTTGTTTTTTTGTTTTGTTTTGTTTTTTTGTTTATTTATTTAACGTATTAGCATAATTGTGATTGTCCCTATTTACAATGATTTGACAAATGTGATGCTACTTTCTCATATCGGCAGTTGTTCATATTATTTGGAATTGAAAACAATATATATATATATATCCTAATTATAACCCATCAGAGGTTGAACGGGATATTTTTCTTCATTAATTAAAAAAAAAGAAAATCTTACTCGATGCTTATTCTCGCTACTAACCCTGGTATTGTCCAGCTGTAAATGGCGTCTACGTCGTTCAGCCTTGTTTTCGATTCTGACATAGTTGACGTAACTCTATAGAAATCTAGGGCACTAGTTCAACCCATCTCGTAATACTTACTTACTTAGTCGTTCCCCTTCTACCGTGAGGTGTAGAGGTTTGGAAGAGAGAACGCCAGACCATTCTATCAGCTGTCTTCCTCCTGGCCTGGTTCCATTCTAGTCCTCGGTCCTTCAAAGATTGTCTAATGTTGTCCTCCTAGCGGACTCTGGGTCGTCCTGGGGGTCTGGATCCCTGGCTCTTTGTTTCCCATGCTTGTCGTGGTAGCCGATCTTCTCCCATTCTGCAGACATGGCCAAACCATCTTAGTTGGGATTGTTCTACTTGGGTCTGCAGGTGGTGGGATTTAAGGCCTTGACGTATCGTCTGGTTGCGGACCATGTCTCTTCTTGTTACTTCAAGCACATACCTCAGATACCCCATTTCTGAGGTTTGGATCTGGCTTTTGTGGGTTGTAGTCATTGCCCATGACTCGCATCCATATGTCAAGACTGGGACATAGGTGGAGCGGTATACAGCCATCTTCGTTTTCTTACCAACCTCTCTCTTGCTGAGGAATCCTCGATTTATGGCCTGAAAAAGTCTCCCAGCCGCTGCTTTTCGCCATCTCGTAATGCTGGACGTATTATGGTGTAGTCTCTAACATTTCACTTCCCTATGGTAGTATCTGCTATGGGACTACCTTTACCATTTATAGGTGTACAAAAGAACGATACGCGGGATGTTTCGGGATAAACCCTTCGTCAGCAAAGGTCACAAATATGAGACAAAGACAAACAATATAGACAAGTTAAGAGAAAAAGACAACGGACAAAAGAGAAATAGAAATAAAGAACAGCGCGAAGTCCTGTACACAAATACATTAATACGACTACAAAATAGCAGCAATAGATATTATACAACTTGTGTAAATAATATGGTAGAATTCACACAGTAACAAGCAAAAGACATGTAGAACAATGCATGCCACTGTCCCCGTTGGTACTTGGGGAGACAAATAAAGGAATAGGTCTACTTCTACCTCACGTGTGTCGTACAAGGCGAATATAAAGCGGGTCACACCCATTTTTTTGGCTTCCCAGTGCATATAAAAGCCTAAAATCATGTTTATACCATGTCTATTAAGTGCGCAATAGTGTTAGGTCTAAAAAGAACAATGTACTGTAAAATTAAATACTTTATTGCTAAATAAAATGCTAATTTTCAATATCTGAGCCTTCAGTGAATTGTAATCTTTTTACTGCTGGAGAACCAAAATCTATCGGAAGAAGTAGGCACGTTCTAATAAATAAACATGAATAATTTGAAAAAAAAAAGCGCAATAAAGCGAAGCGCCATAAAGCGAGGTATGCCTGTACTACAGAAACTATTGCTGCAGGAGCATATGAATACTTTAGTGCAGGCTGCCTGAGGACCAGATGCAGCGATGGTTCCATACTCTATAATTTATTTAATAAAACGGGAATTGATGATGATTAACCACATGCGAACTATTCATTATTAGCAGAAGTGGTCCAATGTAAGAGCCACTCCCGACACTGACATAGGCCTATCTGGTGCTATTTTCTTCTGTACTATCAAGTCAATGATAAATAAATCAATAAATACAGATAAACCGGTAAGTGCAGGCACTCGTAGGGAAATAAAGAAGTAGAAATTTAGACAACAGGAAAACAAACAGAAGTGATAGGCTTACGGGGGACTGGAACCTAGGACCATTGGAACGGCAACACCGGTGTAGGAGGCACCAAAGACGTACCCGGCAATACGCACTTGTCGTGGAATATTCTAATCCACATATATAAATTATTAGTTAAATATTAAGCCTAACAAATAAAATTAATAAAGAAAAGAGCAATGGTAAATAACAGTGCTGTCACAAAGACTGTACTCGAAATCCCCTTGTTTTCTACTGCGTAAGCAAATTGTAACGTTTCACGTTGATATTAAAGGCCTTCTGCAACATACACGCGTTTCCCAAACACACAATAAAATGTGCTGCCTTTCTAAGAAAAACCTTGAAATATGCAAGTTGACCTAAATTTTAAATTCCATTCATGTCTTTTTCTACACTGCGTTACCAAAACGAACGAGACAGATGGACAAAAGGATAGCGGGAAGGGAGAGGCAGAAAGCCGAACACTAAACACGCTTCGCGCGATACACAAATGCTGCCATCACGCGTGTAAGACTACAAGCACTAACTTTTTCGGACGGACAGTGATAAATTCACTACCCTTCCCAGAGTTAGGTTTTAAAATCATAAAAAAAACGCTTATTAGGAAAGATAACAATAGATGGGTTTACGGTTGAAAACATAACAGTACCCAGACAGCACATCTTCGAAACAGGAGGTAGAAAATACATATTTTGAACGCAGCCACGTAGCTCCTTTAAATTGGGATATTTGGGTTCCTTAGGGCTTGCTGACAAAGAATATGTAAAACGTTACGCAAATAGTCCAGGAATTAATAAATTATACCCAAAATAAAATAGTGAGGATGCCTGACAGCATGAAATCATTTCTGCTCATAAAATTTTTTTATAACATGTTTGAAAAAACCTTGCGTTACAGAAATAGCCTACCATGTAAACTCCAAATTGATTGGAGCGCAACAAATGAAAGACGAACCACGATTGGTCGGACTATAAATACTATCTTGGTTGTTAGGGAGACGTAGAAAGGTAATATTTTTTCAAACACTTGTCGAAACGTGGCCTCATTGGCTAGACTTGCTGATATACTCACTTAGGAGCGTTAGTTCGAGACCACTAGTGCAAATAATCTTGATAAAGCGACAGTGCGTTGAAGCCAGCTCACATTTTTGCTAAAATAAAAGCCTGGAACATAAGCAGATGGAAATTTGTGCCAGTAATTGTGCCAGAATTCATTGCTAATCAACGTATCTGTGTTTATTTCCATGAAATTGTGGTAAGCTTGAACCATTCAGTATCTTTTAATGAAAATTGAATGTAAATTGTTAATTTATGCCTGTATATATATGTGTAGTTCAGTGGCAAACAGGAGATAAAGCCTATAATGCTCCAGCCTGAACAGAGGGTGTCGGAGGGAAGTAAAACGGCATGGAATGGCCAAATAGTACACTGACACCTAGATGATTGACTAGAAAGAAATAATGCTGGAATTGCAGAGGCGTGGTAACCATTAAGGAGGTTAATGCTGGTATAAAGTACTTCAGAATGAAGCTGACAGTTGGCCTAACGCTCTGAACTCAATGTTTGTGTTGTATTGTGTTCAGTGTAGAACTAGAGTATCAATTAGTTATGAAGTAGAAGGTATATCCTTCTTGTTTTCAAGGACCGTGGTCTTGATGGTACTGAGCAGCACCTGGTCAGAGCTTTGCTGAATCCAGAGTCGGACAGCATACTCCTTGGTCCATTTAGCTATCAGTGAGGTGTCTCCAGAGCCCAGGGGAGAATTCGAGCAGAGGAGTCCTTTCCTGCCGCCATCACGCAAGATAAGCTAATTTGGCCAGCTGAGCTCAACATTATGTCCCCACATCTTGAAATGACTTTGTAAAAATCACCTTAAGAGGGGAATTTAATTGTCTTAATATCAGGAACTGAGAACATCTCCAATACTAGTCCCTAAAGACAAACTATTGAAGTCATGATGACAAATACCAACAGAGCTTGAACAAAACAAAACCAGTATTACCTCATTTTACCACTACACAACTGACACACATAGGATATTTTTAATAATATATGTCACTACAATATTCATATTAATCCATTCTGTACATAACTTGTAATGAAAAATTGATTGTGATTCCTGGTTCCTTTGTAATTGAATCAGGACACATATTCATTCATATCAGCAATGAATACATATTGTTATTTGAAAAGTTATCAGTGACTCCTTAAGATATCCTTTAGAGTGTTATATGTATGTGAGTGTCCCAGTGTTGTCAAGTATAGTGGAATAAATTAAATTGTTTATCTGTCTGTTGTTGTTTCGACTTACACTTCATCCTACACATACCCTAGACACATAACGTAGTCATCACACTATTGCAGAATAATTCTGACTGAGATATATAGATATGTGGTAGCAAGTAAGGTTATCTATAATACACTACTCTTAATAGATATAGATACCTTCACAGCTGATCTCAGTCAGTACACTAAGTCCCCTATAAATATTTATAACATCCCACTTCACCACATATATTGGGGTCTCGCTCTTGGGATTTTGAATCTTTCCCTATTAAAAATATTGGGGGTAATTCACTTCAGGGAATATAAGAATTAAAAGGTATCCTTGGGTGGAATTAAATAGGTTGAGCTCACGGTGCCTGTGTTGTCCATTAGATATACTTAGAGATAAAATTGTTGGTTAGACATTGTAGAAATTTACCTGATAGACAATGGCGGACCTGGCCAAGTTTCGATCTGCTGCTGTACAGACTGCAAAAGAGTTAGGATTAGATGGGCAAGTTATGGTTGCCTATGTTACTACGGAATGTGACAAATTTATTGAACGCGAAGAAAGAAGGTTTGAAGCCGAAAGAAAGTTAGAGGCTGAAAGGGAAATTAAGAGGTTGCAATTTGAAGCTGAGGCTGAGACTAAGAGGTTGCAGATTGAGGCTGACAAAGAGGCTAAAGCATTGGAAGCCGAGGAAAGAAGACAGGCTGCAGAAAGGGAAGAGAAGAAATTAGCTGCAGAAAGGGAAGAGAAGAGATTAGCTGCAGAGAGGGAAGCAGAAAAGGAGGAGAAAAGATTACAAAGGGAACATGAGTTACGACTAAGGGAGTTTGAGTTTCAAGGCCATGCTCCTGAAAATGGTGCCAGTCCCTTTGCCTCTGATGCTACGGTTACTCAGGGAGCCTCAACCTCAGCTATGAACTTTCATTTAGATCATTTTGTTGAGAAAGACGATGATATTGAGAGCTATATAAATAGATATGAACTATTAGCTACCACGTATGGGTTAGAGAGAGAAAGGTGGAGCTTAAAGTTATCTCAGGGACTTCGTGGGGCAGCTTATGAAGTTTTTGCAAAAATGAGCAGAGGTGATCAGGAAAATTATGACATGCTAAAGCAGGCTCTTTTGTTAAGGTATGAAAAGAATGCAGAATTTTATAGGAAACAATTTAGGAATGCTAAACTACTGTCAGGTGAAACATATCACCAGTTCTCTGCACGAATAGAGACATACTTGGAGAAATGGACTTCTCTGGGGAAAACCCAAGATCTTAAGGAAATGGTCCTTATAGAGCAATTAAGAGAGTCCATGGCTCCAGACCTGAGAAAGTTTCTCATGGAACAAGGTGCAGAGAGGCTGGGTGAGTTGCTAAATGTTGCTGAAAGGTATCAAGCAGCTCAAGCAGAGGTAACAGGTAATAAAAAGAAACAGGTGGACAACTTTAGGGCACCACAGAACTTTAATAAATTTGATCCTAGGGATCAAAATAAAGGTAAGCACCAATTTGATAGGCCACGGTATGACAATAAAAATAAATTCCCACAATTCGATGAAAGGAAATATAATGAAAGAAAATCTTTCAACCAAGGAAAAAGGTGGTGTAAGAATTGTCAGATGGACAATCATGACACTGACCGTTGCAGAAGGAAACCTGTGTATATGGCAACCCTTCAGGTCAGGTCGACCTCAAGACAGGAGGAGGATATTATGTTAGATACCACTCCAGAAGAGATGAGGAAGGCACAGGCTGGGGATAAAACACTCAAGCCTTGTTTCAGGAAATTGTCAACTTGTCATACAACTCCAGGCAAGGGAGATTTTTACATGAAAAACAAGTTGATGTATAGGAAGACTGGAGCTAGATCCAAAGGTCAGGGACAACTGGTACTTCCTAAAAGATACAGGACAGAATTAATAAGGAGCCTACATGTGAAACCAGATGGGGACCATGAGAAAATAGGTACCATCATTCAAAAGGTGGCTCACAATTATTATTGGCCCAAAGCAAGATGGGACATTGAAAATTTTGTAGAAAGGTGTAGCATAGCACATGAGGGAACACCCACAAGTGGGAACATGGATCAGGACCTGGACACGCCACGGGGCAAAATTAGGCCTGATAATAAAAAGAAATATAGATTTGATAAAGTGGACCAAATGGAATGGGAAGCCCCTTTTCACGGACAAGCTTCACTTAACTGTTTTACAATGGCCACTATGCGGAGAGTGCAAAAAGATGTCTTACCCCAGGATAAGCCGACAATCCCTCAATCGGACTTAAACAAACTGGAGGAAGAAGATGTAGAGAGGAAATCTCTCATCAAGAATTTTAAGTGGGGAGACAGCCCCAAAAGAAAAATTGGTAGCGGTCGTTTTGTGAATGATAATTCTGGGAGGAAAAATCATCACTATAAAGCTTCGAGTGGAAGAGACCATACCGGTGCATGGACAAATAGGTCCACACAATTAAAGGTCCATATGTAGCTTTGTTAAGAACGTGGACTGATGAAAAGGCAGAGGAAAACATTACATCTTCATACCAATATGTGAATGAGCTGACCACTCGGTTAAAAACTGGCTGGAAACTTGCCAATGAAAATTTGAAACAAGCCAGGAAGAAACATGCTGCCTATTATAACAGGAAGGCGAAGGACAGAAATTTGGCTGTGGGAGAGAAAGTACTGCTTCTTTTGCCCGGGAGTCAGAATAAGTTACAAATTGGATGGCAGGGTCCATATACAGTTTTAGAGAAGGTATCTAAAACAAATTATAAGATAGATAAGAAGGGGAAAGAAAAAATCTATCATGTGAATCTCCTGAAGAAATATTTGGAAAGAGAACATCAGGAAGAGACACACTTGTTGACCTTGTCCATCGCCATGGAGATGAAAAAGGAACCACTTTCATCATTTGAATATCCATTACACCCCTGTGAGACAGCAGCACAGGTGAAAATCAGTACACATTTAACGAAAACTCAGAAAGAGAGAGTGCAACAGGTTCTAAATAATCATGCAGAGGTGTTAACAGACCGACCAGGACATACAAACCTATTGGAATATGATATGAAACTAATAGACTCCACACCTGTCTGTATGAAACCATATTCGATTCCGTTTGCTAAGGAGAAAGCTTTGAAGGAAGAGATAGACTATCTATTGAAGGAAGGAATTATTTCACACAGTGAATCTTCGTATAGTTCCGGTGTTGTACTCTTAAGGAAGCCCTCTGGAGAACATAGACTCTGTATAGATTACAGGAGACTGAATGCTATTACAGAAGGACAGGTGGATCCATTGCCGGATACAAATCAGCTGTTTGCCAGACTAAATAAAGCTAAATATTTCTCAAAAGTGGATTTGAGTAAAGGATACTATCAGATCCCAGTAAAGCCTGAGGTTAGACCATACCTAGCCTTTAGTACCTCAGAAGGACACTATGAGTTTAATAGATTGCCATTTGGATTGAAGAATGCGCCTAGTGTCTTCTCTAGAATGATGAGAAAATTATTGGACCCTCTGAATAATCCATGTATAACAAATTTCATGGATGATATCCTGATAGCCACAGAAACATTTGAGGAACACATTGACTCTCTGAACATGCTGTTTAATCGACTTAGGGAGGCAAATTTAACAGCCCGACCAACCAAATGTTGCGTTGGATGTAAAGAATTGGAATTTTTGGGACACACAGTTTATCAGGGAAACATGACCCCTGACCCAAAGAATTTAGAGAAACTACAGAAAGCCCCGAGACCACAAACCAAGAAGGACGTGAGATCCTTTGTCTCATTATGTGGTTTCTACCAGAAGTATATCAAAAACTTTAATTCCATATGTGCACCGTTAACTGAATTGACACGTAAAGGACATCCAGATCGCATTACATGGACACCACAATGTGAAATGACTTACCAAGAATTGAAGGAAAAGCTCACAAGTAAAACCCATTTTGAAATTACCTGACTTAAGTCAAGAATTCATAGTAAGGACGGATGCAAGTAATATTGGGTTAGGTGCAACTTTACTACAGAAATCAGATGCATTGGATGGGGAATTAAGCCCAGTGGCATATGCTAGCAGAAAGTTGAATAAAGCTGAAATCAACTACTCAACTAGCGAAAAAGAATGTCTTGCAGTAATATGGGCGATAAAGAAATTCAATATTTATCTATATGGGAAGGCATTTAAGTTGCAAACAGATCACAAACCTTTATCGTTTCTAGCACAGGCTAAGCATGAGAACTCCAGGTTACTCCGATGGTCTTTACTTTTGGCTCCATATAATTTTAGCATTGAGTATATATCTGGAAAAACCAATTTGGGAGCGGATTTTTTAAGCCGCCATCCGTGTGATGAGAATCACCGTAAACCCCAGAAATAATAATAAATTTCTCTATGTGTATATAGAATAAAGGACTGACATATAATGTCTGTTTTAAGAGGGGAGGTGTCGTGGAATATTCTAATCCACATATATAAATTATTAGTTAAATATTAAGCCTAACAAATAAAATTAATAAAGAAAAGAGCAATGGTAAATAACAGTGCTGTCACAAAGACTGTACTCGAAATCCCCTTGTTTTCTACTGCGTAAGCAAATTGTAACGTTTCACGTTGATATTAAAGGCCTTCTGCAACATACACGCGTTTCCCAAACACACAATAAAATGTGCTGCCTTTCTAAGAAAAACCTTGAAATATGCAAGTTGACCTAAATTTTAAATTCCATTCATGTCTTTTTCTACACTGCGTTACCAAAACGAACGAGACAGATGGACAAAAGGATAGCGGGAAGGGAGAGGCAGAAAGCCGAACACTAAACACGCTTCGCGCGATACACAAATGCTGCCATCACGCGTGTAAGACTACAAGCACTAACTTTTTCGGACGGACAGTGATAAATTCACTACCCTTCCCAGAGTTAGGTTTTTAAAATCATAAAAAAACGCTTATTAGGAAAGATAACAATAGATGGGTTTACGGTTGAAAACATAACAGTACCCAGACAGCACATCTTCGAAACAGGAGGTAGAAAATACATATTTTGAACGCAGCCACGTAGCTCCTTTAAATTTGGATATTTGGGTTCCTTAGGGCTTGCTGACAAATAATATGTAAAACGTTACGCAAATAGTCCAGGAATTAACAAATTATACCCAAAATAAAATATTGGGGGTGCCTGACAGCATAAAATCATTTCTGCTCATAAGATTTTTTTTTAACATGTTTGAAAAAACCTTGCGTTACAGAAATAGCCTACCATGTAAACTCCAAATTGATTGGAGCGCAACAAATGAAAGACGAACCACGATTGGTCGGACTATAAATACTATCTTGGTTGTTAGGGAGACGTAGAAAGGTAACATTTTTTCAAACACTTGTCGAAACGTGGCCTCATTGGCTAGACTTGCTGATATACTCACTTAGGAGCGTTAGTTCGAGACCACTAGTGCAAATAATCTTGATAAAGCGACAGTGCGTTGAAGCCAGCTCACATTTTTGCTAAAATAAAAGCCTGGAACATAAGCAGATGGAAATTTGTGCCAGTAATTGTGCCAGAATTCATTGCTAATCAACGTATCTGTGTTTATTTCCATGAAATTGTGGTAAGCTTGAACCATTCAGTATCTTTTAATGAAAATTGAATGTAAATTGTTAATTTATGCCTGTATATATATGTGTAGTTCAGTGGCAAACAGGAGATAAAGCCTATAATGCTCCAGCCTGAACAGAGGGTGTCGGAGGAAAGTAAAACGGCATGGAATGGCCAAATAGTACACTGACACCTGGATGATTGATTAGACAGAAATAATGCTGGAAGTGCAGAGGCGTGGTAACCATTAAGGAGGTTAATGCTGGTATAAAGTACTTCAGAATGAAGCTGACAGTTGGCCTAACGCTCTGAACTCAATGTTTGTGTTGTATTGTGTTCAGTGTAGAACTAGAGTATCAATTAGTTATGAAGTAGAAGGTATATCCTTCTTGTTTTCAGGGACCGTGGTCTTGATGGTACTGAGCAGCACCTGGTCAGAGCTTTGCTGAATCCAGAGTCGGACAGCATACTCCTTGGTCCATTTAGCTATCAGTGAGGTGTCTCCAGAGCCCAGGGGAGAATTCGAGCAGAGGAGTCCTTTCCTGCCGCCATCACGCAAGATAAGCTAATTTGGCCAGCTGAGCTCAACATTATGTCCCCACATCTTGAAATGACTTTGTAAAAATCACCTTAAGAGGGGAATTTAATTGTCTTAATATCAGGAACTGAGAACATCTCCAATACTAGTCCCTAAAGACAAACTATTGAAGTCATGATGACAAATACCAACAGAGCTTGAACAAAACAAAACCAGTATTACCTCATTTTACCACTACACAACTGACACACATAGGATATTTTTAATAATATATGTCACTACAATATTCATATTAATCCATTCTGTACATAACTTGTAATGAAAATTGATTGTGATTCCTGGTTCCTTTGTAATTGAATCAGGACACATTGTCAAGTATAGTGGAATAAATTAAATTGTTTATCTGTCTGTTGTTGTTTCGACTTACACTTCATCCTACACATACCCTAGACACATAACGTAGTCATCACACTATTGCAGAATAATTCTGACTGAGATATATAGATATGTGGTAGCAAGTAAGGTTATCTATAATACACTACTCTTAATAGATATAGATACCTTCACAGCTGATCTCAGTCAGTACACTAAGTCCCCTATAAATATTTATAACATCCCACTTCACCACAGCACTGTACAGCGCTTCCTACCGTCAGGTAGGAAACACTGGACAAGTGATTCTTGCCTAGGTAGCAGGCACTTAACTCAGACAGGAAGCACTGTACAGTCATTTCACTGCACCATTGTATGGACATGAGGTAAAGCATACATATGGGCGTGAGATGTCAGGGAAAGCAAACCCGTAACAATTCCGTGCTGAAATCGGATGTGTCGGGCCAAAAGGCGCAGATATCGCAGCTCAGCTGTAAACAACGACACAACGTAAGCCTACATACCACTCAGAAAAGGCCAGCATGTAAGAGTGAGATATGGTCGAGCGAACGCAAACAACAACAACACATTTCACAATGCGAGCAGATGACGTTATAAATTATTTGACTTTTTATGTTAAGGTAAAAAATAGTTTTTAATGCTCTTTTGGTAATAGTAGGTACTAAATAAGCAATACACATATGTTTAACAGATTTTTAACTGACGCATACTGATTTTCGTTGGTTAGATCTATATGTCGCAGGGATGTCATCTATCCAGTTTTACTTTACTAATTTTCTTTATTTATACACTGCCAAGTAGAAAAATAAACGCAATTATCATGTATTATGACCTTGGTTTTCCTGGCACACCCATTTCTCAATACATACAATACAGCATTAATTATATTTATGTACGGGTTTCCGATTTTTTTTACAGTGGGATGAGGCACTGTACAATGTTTCCTATCGTACAGTGCTTCCTATCTGCTACACCGGCCCGCTTCGGGAGTGAATCGCACGACTATTCACTGTGACGAAAGTACTGAGATTCTGTCTTTCAAATGGCCCATGTCTTTTTCTCCTTGCATTTAGTTCACTATTTTTGGGAGGGATTACAGAAAAATCCTTCTCCATGTTTCTTCTCCTTCTATTATTTACGGTTTTTTTTTCAAGATGAGATCACGAGGGAGTTTGATCTCATCTGCATTATGGTTCTTCTTTATGTGTTTAGAATGGGGGTGTAGGGAATTAGACAGTATTTTTCTAGAAGAAAGATTATAGATGCTAGATCAGGATTGGCACCAGATTGTCTTTTTTTAAAGATATTGCGTGGCCATATACGCATTTTTCGGGAGTTAAATTAATTGCGGCCATTTTTGCTTCATTTCCGCAGTATAGGGCTAGGCTTAATCTCGTTTCTTTGTCTAAAACCCATGCACGTTACATCAGAACGATCTAGGTTCTGATTGGCTGAGAGATAACTGCAGTTGAAATGCAGAGCTCTCATTGGCTTTACAACCACGCCGCGCATATGACGTCACGAAGTCGGCGCGTGGGGGTCTTGATTATAAAAGGCCTATATTTCATAGTTTCTTTCTCTTTTAATGAAAAAAAATTGCCAAAGCCGGGTTGCCAGAGTCAAGTCGATTGCCCTTCAGTTGGACATTCGAGATTTGGTAAGCATGAATTTTTGCGTGAGGACTTTATTTAATTTTTCTAGTCCTAGCCGATCATTTAAGTTTCTTTGGGCAGTTTAGTTTAATTTAACTCCAGAGCCATCAATTCGATCTGAGTGATAGACATGAGAAACTAGGTCCATTTAATTCCTTGTTGAAAGAATAGCGGCATGGTTTAAAAGTTGAGATATCACCGCTTTGTATTATTGCAAAGTCGGTCGGGAGAGAAACTCGCATCTGCGAATTTTATTTATTTACAGAATAGTCGGGAGCGCGTAATGTGTATTTTTATTTGTGATTTTAGTGAGAGTATTGATGCTCGCTATTTATATAGTTACGCATATATCTGTGGACGGGAGTGAAAGAGGCATAATTTGGAAGCGCGTGGGCGCGTTGGTTACGGAATTGTTATTGATACGACGTTCAGAGGGACGAGGGGGAGATAAGCACGTGGTTGAACTACGGGGTTTTCAATTTGATAATCAGGGGTTATGTATAACTTTTGACGGCATGTAGATGCTAGCGTAAACAGGGTTATAGGTTATTGATTGTGCTTTGTTATTCTGTGTATTCAGAAGATGGAGATGACATTTATTTATGTTAAGGGAATTATTTTGTATTTCATTTTGAATGTGATTACTATTATTGACGGGAATTTTAGGAATTCCTAGAGAAGGCTAGTTTTAGTTGTGTTAAACATTACGGCATTAGTGTCAGCGTAAGAAGTAGGCCACAGTACGTCTGCCCAGACGGGCCATTGAAAATATGGTTGTTGCTCGGAGTTAGTCAGGCAGAACAGGCGATCTGGGTTAGCCAATGTTTACCTTGTGGGCTCAGGTAGAGAAGGGAGCTCAGTGGGGGGAGCGGACTTTGTTTGCATGATTTTGTATGGTGGTGCATAACGGGAGAGAGTAGGGGAGCTGTATTGATTATAGACGGGGGAGACTTAAGTGTTAAAGACTTAAGGGTTTGTCAGGAAGTTAATTGTTATTTGTAATAGAGTATTAACGTTTTGTTTAGCTGTTGTTTTTGCTTTTGTCTAAACAGCAGGTGCCGGCTTTTTTGTGGGAATGAGAGCGGAATTTTGAGACCACAAAATTTCTCCCACGGCAAAGTTGGGGCATTCGCAGAACCGCAAGGGTTTTACGTTAGTTGCCAGTAGTGGACGGAGAGGAAGAAAATACGTTTCCCAACCAGGGGAAGACATTTTCCAGCGAATAGGATTTTTGTGGATAAATCCTGAGCTCTGACGCTCGTTACACACGCAGATTTGGCAGGCTGCCAGCGGTGTGGTAATTTTGTGTTCGTTTCTTCACGGCCATAATAAAGCCGACAGCCCAGTTATAGGTACTCGGGCAGGTAATTTCCGAGTGGTAGAAGTCCGCTACAGTTCCAGTCCAGAATCCAGTGGGGTTCTGTTAACCCTCAGTCATCAAGTCCAGAGTTAGTGGAGAGAGATAGGGTAAACATTCTCTCTACTGAAGTCAGCACAGATAGGCAGAACTGTTAGTTTTGGTGAATCATAGCAGAGGACAGCTGCTGAAGTTTAGAGGTGCAGTTAGTTGTGTTCAGGAGATTCCAGGATAGGCTGTGTAGAACCGAAGTCTGTGCAGAGATTGTGTAGTCACTTCGCCGTCGTTCCAGCTATCAGTGGACTTAGAGTTAGAGTTAGAATTTAGAACAGCTAGTTTGGAGTGTAGGCGACATCAAGTGCAGTGTAGTTCATTTCAGTTAACCTTACCTTCTTTCTCCATACAGGTTGCAATTGTGGGAGAAGGGTTGGGGTTGATGCATTTTTAACTGTGCTTGCTTTTGTTTCAGGAGTGCATCCTCGCACTTGATGTAAGGGACATGCATATGTTTGTTGTTTATAGGTGTATAATAAACTTGTATAAATTGTAGCTGGCATCAGTCATTTCCTTTAGTACAGTAGCTATATGTTGTCTGTACCTTGGTGTTTGTGAATCTTAATTGAACCTTATCCCCATAGGGTAGTTAGAGGTGGTTCGAGGCCATAGCAATTTAAACGTCCGAAGTGGCGAGGAAAGAATCAACCTCGGTTCTCAACCTCGGAGCCAATGGTCTCAACTTTCACTTTTTGCACTATATTTCTATCTGAATCTATCATTTCAGTCTTTCTTCTTACTATTGTCTTGTCACTATATGTAGACAGTCTCTAGTCCTAAATCCATTTCGTGACAAAGTGGGTGCTATCTATCAATTCAATTCTGTGTGACAAAGTGGGTGGCGTCGTCCTTGGGATCATCTTTGTTGGGATCAATTCTAGATTCATAGATTGTCTCTGTAGAAAGTTCTGGAAATAGATTTCAAAAAAAAAAATCCCCTAGACTTGAGCTATATTAAGACTGATCCAGCTATAAGTTTTTTTCCACAGGTTACAGTTAGTTAGATGATAGTTGTAGTAAGGTTGTTTATGACTTAGAGGTAATTGATGGCTAATTGAATTTTTTTTTTCTTAACAGGAAAGTAAATTCGGGTTTTGGGTAGCTGGATAACTTGAATTTTTTTTCAGGTAGTTATTAGTCAGACTTGGTGCTAGTCTGAGTGCGGGTTTTTGCGACAGCATATTCCTAGTAGGTAACAGTAAATTTTTCTTGTTCCTTTTTTGTCATTTCCCCTCGTTGTGAGTACTGCTGATTTGTCAGGTAAGATGGCTGAATTGGTCAAGCTACTTACTGCATGGAAGGACGCAGCTAAAAGCATGGGGATGAATGAGGCCGAGACTAGGGCTTACATTATGAGGGAACAGGACCGGCAGACGGAGAGAGAAAAGGAAGCGGAGAGAAGACCCGAACAGAAGATAGCAGAGAAAGAAGAGAGAAAAGCAGAGAGGGAAGCCCAGGAGAAGATAGCAGAGAGGGAAGCCCAGGAGAAGATAGCACAGAGGGAAGCCCAGGAGAAGATAGCACAGAGGGAAGCCCAGGAGAAGTTAGCACAGAGGGAAGCCCAAGAGAGGGAGAAGGCAGCAGAGAGACAGCATGAACTTGCCCTGCGTTCACTGGAACTGCAGTACCGATCTTCGGAAGGCAGTTCGGCTAACGGAGATTCTCCCGGAGCAGGGGCAACAGACACCTCAGGAAACGGAGGGCCCCGGATGGCAGCCATGAATTTTCCGATGGACTCTTTTCCTAACGGGAATGAGAAAATTGAGGTATTTTTAGAAAAATTTGAACGGATGGCAAAGGCATACGGGCTGGATGATAGTCTTTGGTGTCTCAAATTATCTCAATCTCTAAGAGGACATGCGTATGAGGTCTATAGCAAGATGCTGGTAGATGACCAAGGTAACTTTGAGGCTCTGCGGAACGCCCTGTTACAGCGATTCCAATGGACTCCCCGGAAGTGCCAAACGATGTTTAGGGAAAGTCGACTGGAGAAAGGAGAAAGTTTTCCCCAGTTCGCAGAGAGGCTGAGGAATTACCTCACTCGCTGGAGAGAGTTGTCGGGGTTGGCTAAATCGTTTGAAGGACTCGAAGAGCTCATCATGTGCGAACAGATAAAGGCCAACATGTCTCCGGACTTAAGGAAGTACCTGGCGGAGCAGGGCGCCCAGCAACTGGACCAGATTATTCTATTTGCTGAAAGGTTCCAGTCGGCACAGGCTGAAGTCCTGGGCCAGAAACGGAAAAACCCTGACCCGCCAACCCGAGGACATAACACCTCTCCCGACAAGCCAACTAACGGGCCTAACACCCGAGAGCCCCCTCCACCTGCTTTGAGCTCCGCGAGGGGCCCCAACCCGCCGGATAAACGAGAGGAGCCAAGGAGGGACCCGGCCCGGAAACACACCCCTGGCCGGCAGTGGGGCAGCAGAAATAATTATAACTCGCAGTGGAGAGCAGGGGGAAGCCGGGAAAACCCCCCGAAGAGAGTAGCCTGTTTACAAACTTCTATACCAGACTTGGAGAAGGAGCAGGATTCTCGACCTACCAGTGACCGACCTTCCACGAGGGGAAGGGTAACTGTGAATGGGGTTGAAACCGAGTGTTTGTATGATACCGGCTTAAGTTTCGAATGTCTGGTGGGTCATCATCTAGTAAAGCCCGAACAGATGACAGGAGAATTTGTGGAGATATGTGGGGTGTTGAAGGGAGATGCTCCAATGCGCCTCCCAGTAGCGCAGATCGAGATAGTGTCGAAATTTGTCAGGGGCACGATCAAGGCGGCCGTAATGGAGGGGCCCCTTTTCGAGGTCATTTTGGGATGTAGGTATGTGTACCTAGGGGACCCAAAGGAACCGGAAGTAGTAGCCGCAGTGATTACTAGGGAACAAGCCAAGAAGGAGCGGGAAAAGGAAGCCCCCATTAATCCGTTACCCCAGGAATTGCAGGAGGCCCAACAACAGGATCCGACCCTGACGGCCTGTTTTCGGAAATTGCCCACATCGAAGGACCCCAAACAAAAAGGGAATTTCTTCAAGAAGGACGGGCTGATTTATCGCAGAGAAGGAGGTGAAGAGCAGGGGCATAACCAATTGGTAGTGCCAGCCAAGTATAGGCTGCAGATTTTAGAAATGGGGCATGCGCTTCCATTTAGTGGACATATGGGCCAGGGGGCCACCATACACAGAATATCGGCCCATTATTTCTGGCCGGGAATGACGCCGGACATCATAAGATTTGTGAAATCTTGTGCTCAATGTCAGAGAGTGGCACCCAAACACTGGACACCCCCAGTCCCGTTAGGAGAGATGCCCATCGTCGGTACCCCCTTCGAACGAGTGGCGGTTGACATTGTAGGCCCATTAGAAAGAACTAAGCGGCGGAACAGGTTTATTCTGACACTAGTCGATGTGTGCACCATGTGGGCAGAGGCCATACCCCTGGCGGTCACTGACTCGAAGCATGTTGCAGAAGCCTTGCTGCAAATCTTTACAAGACTGGGATTTCCTCAGCAAGTGTTGACAGATAATGGCTCCCAATTTCGCAGCTTGTTGATGGAGGAGATCTTCAACATTCTCCGGACCCAACACATACATACCAGTCCGTATAACCCGGCAGGAAATGGTCTCGTGGAGAGGTTCAACGGCAGCTTGATGACGATGTTGCGCAAGTTAGGGCAGGAGCGGCCAGAGGACTGGGATCTTTTTATTCCCGCCGCCCTGTTTGCGTATCGCGAAGTCCCCCAAGCTTCTACAGGCTACCCGCCAGCCACCCTATTGTTCGGGCGGCCGATCAAGGGCCCATTGGAGGCTCTGTTCAGGTCTATGACAGATCGGAAGGCAGATGAGACAACGGTGTCGGCCTCCAAATATGTTGAAGAGCTGAAGGAGCGACTACAGTTAGGTTGGAAAGTGGCCTCAGATAACCTCCGTAAGGCTCGCGCAAAACAGGCGCAGAGATACAACAAGACGGCCAAGGAAAGAGAGCTCCAGGTAGGGGAGAAGGTCTTGTTGTTACTTCCCACCGGAGAAAACAAACTGCGCATTGGATGGCAGGGGCCTTTCGAGGTGGTAGAGAAAATCTCTAACACTAACTATACCGCATCGCTATCAGGGGAAAAAGGAAGATATACCACGTAAATCTCCTTAAGAAATTTTTAGAACGAACCCCACCATCTCAAGACCACCTGTTAGCATTGGCGGTAGCTATTGAGGAAGAGGACGACCCAGAGAATTACGGAGAGTACCCCCTACACCAAACAGAGTCGTACCGAGACGTGAAATTTGGGGACAATCTTTCAGTAGGAGCGGCGCGAGAACTCAGGACTGTATTACAGCAATACACCGACGTTTTAACGGATAAGCCTGGACTCACCCACCTCTCAGAATTTGAGATGAAACTGAAAGACGACACCCCGGTACGGACTAAAATATATCCGGTTCCATACGCCAAAGCCGCTGCGTTACGGGAGGAAATTGAAAAACTACTGGCGGCCAACATCATTTCTGAAACCACATCCCCATACAGTTCAAGCGTGGTCCTCTTACAAAAACCTAACGGTGAGACCAGGCTGTGCATCGATTATCGATTGCTCAACACCGTAACGGAATTTCAACCGGAAGCCCTCCCCAGCCCTGCGGAACTGTTTTCCAAATTAAGCCAGGCAAAAATCTTCTCGAAAATAGACCTAAGTAAAGGCTATTATCAAATTCCGGTGAAAGAGGACGTCAGGCCGATGTTGGCCTTTAGCACTAGTGAAGGGCACTATACGTTTAATGTCATGCCGTTTGGGTTACATAATGCCCCGGGTGCTTTCACCCGAATGATGAGGAAGCTATTAGGGCCGTTGCAAAACCCCCACATTCACAATTTTATGGATGATATCCTCATCGCAACGGAAACGGAGGAGGAACACATAGCCACTGTCGCTTCGCTCCTCGGGAGATTGAAGGAGGCGGGGCTTACCGCCCGCCCGAGCAAATGTTTACTCGGGTTTGACACCCTAGACTTCCTAGGCCACACTATCGCCCACGGATGCATGTGGCCGCTGGACAAAAACGTGGAGAAAATAAGGAGAGCAGCCCGCCCCATCACAAAAAAAGACACGAGATCTTTTATCTCCTTGTGCGCCTATTATCAAAAATTCATTCCGAATTTTAATAGCTTAACAGGGCCGTTGACCGACCTCACTCGGAAAGGTCAGCCGGAAAAAATTCGTTGGACAGCAGAATGTGAAGGAGCATACACCACTCTTAAGGAGCTGCTGACCAGTTCGCCAATACTTCGGCTCCCGGATCTAACAAAACCCTTTGTGTTAAGAGTGGATGCAAGCGCCATAGGAATTGGATCCACTCTTTTACAGGCCGACGAAGCACAACAAGGGCTGTTGTTCCCAGTCTCCTATGCCAGTAGGAAACTTAATGCGGCTGAAAGAAACTACTCAACAATAGAACGAGAGTGCCTTGCATTAGTTTCCGGAATTCGCAAACACCACGAATACCTATACGGGGTCACATTCATAGTACAAAGTGACCACGCTCCTTTGGCATTTTTGGGAGCCAACAAGCACAATAACGCTAAAATAATGAGATGGGCTTTATTGTTGGGCATGTACTCGTTTTCGGTACAATATATCCCGGGAAAAGATAATGTGGGAGCGGATTTCTTAAGCCGGCACTTAGCTCCGGAAGAGAACACGGAAAAGGAGGAAGTGCTCATAGACAGCTGGGTAGACAGGAATAAGGGCCAGTGTGAAACACAGAGATTTCAGTAATGAGATCGATGCTCAATCTTCGAAGGTGGGAGTGATGTGACGAAAGTACTGAGATTCTGTCTTTCAAATGGCCCATGTCTTTTTCTCCTTGCATTTAGTTCACTATTTTTGGGAGGGATTACAGAAAAATCCTTCTCCATGTTTCTTCTCCTTCTATTATTTACGTTTTTTTTTCAAGATGAGATCACGAGGGAGTTTGATCTCATCTGCATTATGGTTCTTCTTTATGTGTTTAGAATGGGGGTGTAGGGAATTAGACAGTATTTTTCTAGAAGAAAGATTATAGATGCTAGATCAGGATTGGCACCAGATTGTCTTTTTTTTAAAGATATTGCGTGGCCATATACGCATTTTTCGGGAGTTAAATTAATTGCGGCCATTTTTGCTTCATTTCCGCAGTATAGGGCTAGGCTTAATCTCGTTTCTTTGTCTAAAACCCATGCACGTTACATCAGAACGATCTAGGTTCTGATTGGCTGAGAGATAACTGCAGTTGAAATGCAGAGCTCTCATTGGCTTTACAACCACGCCGCGCATATGACGTCACGAAGTCGGCGCGTGGGGGTCTTGATTATAAAAGGCCTATATTTCATAGTTTCTTTCTCTTTTAATGAAAAAAAAAATTGCCAAAGCCGGGTTGCCAGAGTCAAGTCGATTGCCTTCAGTTGGACATTCGAGATTTGGTAAGCATGAATTTTTGCGTGAGGACTTTATTTAATTTTTCTAGTCCTAGCCGATCATTTAAGTTTCTTTGGGCAGTTTAGTTTAATTTAACTCCAGAGCCATCAATTCGATCTGAGTGATAGACATGAGAAACTAGGTCCATTTAATTCCTTGTTGAAAGAATAGCGGCATGGTTTAAAAGTTGAGATATCACCGCTTTGTATTATTGCAAAGTCGGTCGGGAGAGAAACTCGCATCTGCGAATTTTATTTATTTACAGAATAGTCGGGAGCGCGTAATGTGTATTTTTATTTGTGATTTTAGTGAGAGTATTGATGCTCGCTATTTATATAGTTACGCATATATCTGTGGACGGGAGTGAAAGAGGCATAATTTGGAAGCGCGTGGGCGCGTTGGTTACGGAATTGTTATTGATACGACGTTCAGAGGGACGAGGGGGAGATAAGCACGTGGTTGAACTACGGGGTTTTCAATTTGATAATCAGGGGTTATGTATAACTTTTGACGGCATGTAGATGCTAGCGTAAACAGGGTTATAGGTTATTGATTGTGCTTTGTTATTCTGTGTATTCAGAAGATGGAGATGACATTTATTTATGTTAAGGGAATTATTTTGTATTTCATTTTGAATGTGATTACTATTATTGACGGGAATTTTAGGAATTCCTAGAGAAGGCTAGTTTTAGTTGTGTTAAACATTACGGCATTAGTGTCAGCGTAAGAAGTAGGCCACAGTACGTCTGCCCAGACGGGCCATTGAAAATATGGTTGTTGCTCGGAGTTAGTCAGGCAGAACAGGCGATCTGGGTTAGCCAATGTTTACCTTGTGGGCTCAGGTAGAGAAGGGAGCTCAGTGGGGGGAGCGGACTTTGTTTGCATGATTTTGTATGGTGGTGCATAACGGGAGAGAGTAGGGGAGCTGTATTGATTATAGACGGGGGAGACTTAAGTGTTAAAGACTTAAGGGTTTGTCAGGAAGTTAATTGTTATTTGTAATAGAGTATTAACGTTTTGTTTAGCTGTTGTTTTTGCTTTTGTCTAAACAGCAGGTGCCGGCTTTTTTGTGGGAATGAGAGCGGAATTTTGAGACCACAAAATTTCTCCCACGGCAAAGTTGGGGCATTCGCAGAACCGCAAGGGTTTTACGTTAGTTGCCAGTAGTGGACGGAGAGGAAGAAAATACGTTTTTCCCAACCAGGGGAAGACATTTTCCAGCGAATAGGATTTTTGTGGATAAATCCTGAGCTCTGACGCTCGTTACACACGCAGATTTGGCAGGCTGCCAGCGGTGTGGTAATTTTGTGTTCGTTTCTTCACGGCCATAATAAAGCCGACAGCCCAGTTATAGGTACTCGGGCAGGTAATTTCCGAGTGGTAGAAGTCCGCTACAGTTCCAGTCCAGAATCCAGTGGGGTTCTGTTAACCCTCAGTCATCAAGTCCAGAGTTAGTGGAGAGAGATAGGGTAAACATTCTCTCTACTGAAGTCAGCACAGATAGGCAGAACTGTTAGTTTTGGTGAATCATAGCAGAGGACAGCTGCTGAAGTTTAGAGGTGCAGTTAGTTGTGTTCAGGAGATTCCAGGATAGGCTGTGTAGAACCGAAGTCTGTGCAGAGATTGTGTAGTCACTTCGCCGTCGTTCCAGCTATCAGTGGACTTAGAGTTAGAGTTAGAATTTAGAACAGCTAGTTTGGAGTGTAGGCGACATCAAGTGCAGTGTAGTTCATTTCAGTTAACCTTACCTTCTTTCTCCATACAGGTTGCAATTGTGGGAGAAGGGTTTGGGGTTGATGCATTTTTAACTGTGCTTGCTTTTGTTTCAGGAGTGCATCCTCGCACTTGATGTAAGGGACATGCATATGTTTGTTGTTTATAGGTGTATAATAAACTTGTATAAATTGTAGCTGGCATCAGTCATTTCCTTTAGTACAGTAGCTATATGTTGTCTGTACCTTGGTGTTTGTGAATCTTAATTGAACCTTATCCCCATAGGGTAGTTAGAGGTGGTTCGAGGCCATAGCAATTTAAACGTCCGAAGTGGCGAGGAAAGAATCAACCTCGGTTCTCAACCTCGGAGCCAATGGTCTCAACTTTCACAGTTTGCACTATATTTCTATCTGAATCTATCATTTCAGTCTTTCTTCTTACTATTGTCTTGTCACTATATGTAGACAGTCTCTAGTCCTAAATCCATTTCGTGACATTCACCCTGTCATCTCGGCACCACAAAAAGTAGTGCTTCGTGGACAAGGGTCATTAGCACGAATCCTTCACGTCACTCACGAAGGACCGAGAAACAACCCATACTAATTACACTGACAAACAACATTTTTCTTTCTTATATAAGAATACGTGTTCTTAGGTCAGTTTCTTGCGCTGATTTCAAATTTGAAATCCGTTTATCTCTATCACATCGGGTTCTTAAGATATTTGTGAATAAATATATTTTTGGGAAACCGTTATTTGCTCCGTTTCATTTTTACTATATAACTTATTAAAAATTAATAAAATGCAAAATAATTCTACTTTTTATACTGCTAAAAGATGCATGACATATGTTACGCTATTTTTAAAATAGTTACTGTATTTTGAAATAATTCTGAGCGAAATATGGCTTCTAGAAGTTGGAGAAATTCGGCTGATCTGTTCTGTTACGTGAGCGGATATTTTACCGATCGTGTTCACCAGAAAAAACTTTACACCATTACTAAAGAAAGCATATGAACTTTATTTCGATTCGAAAGTTGATGATGCAAATAAATCTTGGAAGCCACATGCAGTTGGTTCGACTTGTGCAAATACATTGGCAGGTTGGTTACGAAAATCGCCGAAGCATAAGTCGATGCCTTTTGGAGTGCCAGTAATATGGCGTGAACCGACAAATCACGCTACTGATTTTTACTTTTGCTTGACAAATATCCATGGTTTCACTTTTAAAACTAGAAAGTCTGTGGTTTATCCAAATATTGAATCGGTTTCGAAACCAGTGCCATATGATCCAATCACGTGTCCGATTCCAGTTCCACCAGAACAATATCCGTTGGACGTGAATGAACCATCAGAAAGTGATAGTTTACCTGCTTTAGAAACTAATTCTGACTCGGATTATATACCGGTGAATGATGGTGTTCACTGAATTAACAATTCAGAACTTTCAGATCTAATACGTGATCTCGCTCTTACCAAAGGACAAGCGGAATTACTCGGTTCGCGACTCAAAGAATGGAATCTTTTAGCGCCCAATACTCCGATATCTAAATTTCGTCATAGACACAGAGAACTTGTTCAATACTTTGAGATGGATGATGACATTTGCTATTGCAAAGATGTAAACGGTCTAATGGCGCACCTCGGTCATGAGCACAAAGTCAACAAATGGCGACTTTTCATCGACTCTTCGAAGACTAGTCTAAAAGCCGTGTTATTGCATAACGGAAATTTATTTTCATCAATTCCAGTCGCCTAATCTGTTCATATGAAAGAAACTTATGACAATATGGCTATACTTTTGGCAAAAATAAAGTACAATGACTACCAATGGCGGATTTGTGGAGACCTAAAGGTCATTGCAATTCTTACGGGCATGCAGACTGGGTATTCTAAATTTTGTTGCTTCCTATGTGAATGGGACAGCCGCAACACACAGGAACATTATGCAAGAAAGGTGTGGCATATCAGGGATCGTATGCAGCTCGGGCATAAAAATGTAATACACGAGCCATTAGTTAGCAAAGACAGCATCATTTTACCACCGTTACATATAAAGTTGGGGCTCATGAAGAATTTCGTTAAAGCGTTAGATAAAACGAGCAAAGCTTTCACTTATCTTCGAGAAAAGTTTCCGCAAGTTAGCGATGCAAAGATAAAGGAAGGTATCTTTGTAGGACCTCAGATTAGGAAAGTTATTGCAGACAAACAATTCGAGAACTTGTTACATGGTAGTGAACTTCGCGCATGGATGGCATTCAAATCGATCGTCGATAACTTTCTGGGAAATCACAAATCTGTCGACTATGTGCATATTGTTAAGCAGTGCATAGATGCACACAGAATTATGGGCTGTAACATGTCCCTCAAAATCCATTTGCTCGATTCGCATTTTGACTTTTTCCCTGACAACCTTGGCGAAGTCAGCGATGAACATGGAGAACGATTCCATCAAGATATCGCCGTAATGGAGTCACGTTATCAAGGACGGTGGAGTGTGACCAAGCTTGCCGATTATTGTTGTATGCTTCATCGCGATGTACCACATGCCATTCACCGACGAAAGTCGACTGCAAAGAAATTCAAGCCTACATAACTGTTATACTTATTGTACGAATGATGTTGTAATACTGTATGCGTTGTTAAAAAACGTCAATTGCGTATTTCTACAGATCCTGACCTGATAGAGAAAAACGGTTTGCAGATTTAAAAACAGCGCATTAAAATTGACCAGAAAAACATAGAAATGTTAGAGAAAGAAAAAAAAAGTTTTTTTTTGTTAGCCAGTGTTATAGATGCAATCGCTCCCTTACAGGAAAAAACTCGATCTGACCAATTACGCAACAAATCAGGGCCCGTCATACATCATAACAGCTCTCCCTGTTAGAACTTCTCAACTCTCGCTGAGAGCTACCTTACCGGAGTCGGCTACATATTTAACAAGGTTATCTACGACAAGTTTCAGAGCACAGCGGAACAGAGCTTAGAGCGAGGCGAGGGATTTCGACGTAGCTCGTGAGACATAACAAGAAAATTGTTGCAGGCTAAAAGGTCAAGGTAGTACCATTACACATACTGCCGTAGTGGAGTGGAGTGTTAGAGACTTCACTATACTAGGTCCTTTTTGTGTCTGATGAGACAAAGACAGAGTATGTCTACTGCTTCCTCAGGCATGTCGTACAAGGCAAATATGAGGTTGGGCATGAGGTTGGGAACCTCATCATGTAAAACAGATTGCTACAGAAGCCACCGTTGCAAAAGCAAGCGGCCCGCTACAGTGGTGGCTCAATACTTGATAATTATAGGGAGCTGAGATGGAAAATGTTGATGCTGAAAGTTCTTTTACCATTCACACCCGAAGCAAGGCGATGGTCCGTGGTTCGATTCCCCTTTGAGCCTATCAGTTATTTTTCTGTTGTATAGTGTCTTGCCTGTCTTTGTTATCTTTCTTTCTTTATGTCTTTCTTTCTTTCTTTCTTTCTTTATGTCTGTCTTTCTTTCTTTGTGTCTGTCTTTCTTTCTTTATGTCTGTCTTTCTTTCTTTATGTCTGTCTTTCTTTCTGTCTTTCTTTCTTTCTTTCTTGAGTATGCTATTATTTTACCTTTACAACGTTGAATTCCTTGAATTGATGGGTAAAATATATGTGAGAATAAATGAAATCAGTATAAAAGACGAGAGAAAGGAAGGGCAGAATGTCAGACGGGCCTGTGAGCCCAATTCTCACCCCTTTGAAAATAAAGTTCGTTCGTTCGTTCTCTCTTAGACGAACCTATGTTCCTATTTCTCAACACTTTGAAAACAAAGTTCGTTCGCTCTCTCGCTGGCTCTCTCTCTCTCTCTCACTCTCTCTCTCGCTTTCTCTCTCTTTCTTTCTCTCTCTCTCTTAGACGGGCCTAAGTTCCTTTCTCTCAACACTTTGAAAATAAAGTTCGTTCGCTCTCTTTCAGTCCCTATTCATACAATCGTAGACTTTTCGAATACTTCATTAGTTTTGATTACATGCCTCCCTAATCAGATTATCTTTTCTTATAATATCAATTGTAGGTTCTAATGACGATGTTTGTACTTTTCTACATATTTTATGGGTGGGTTTGAAAAAAATCGAAAAAAGGTGATTCGTCTTACGAGGATAAAAGACAAAGAAAGTAGTCTACGTTACGGCCACAAGGCCTTCGTCAGGAAAAGAAAGAAAGTGAAGGCTAGATAGGAGACATAAGAACTTAAAGAAATATAAAAATAAAAATAAATAAAAATAAATATAAATGAAACCTAGGTACTTCCCTGAAGGCGAAGCATGGCTGAAAAGGAAGTGACTTCTGACCCCGGATGTACACAATACATACTAAGAAACTAAAAACTAAAAAACGAAACTGAACAAAAAACTACCCAAATATAATAAAAGTGGGGACTGGAAATAGAAGAGGACAGAATAAGTAGGAGATAAATGAATATGAAATAAAAAATCAAGACAAATTAGAAAACGTGTACATCCATACATATTATGGAGGATGGCATAAAAATAGAAGAATAGGATAAGAGTGGAAAGAGTCCAAATAGAGCAAGAGAGGAAAGGGTGACCTCAGACAAAGGTGTGGAAAGTGTTGAGACCGGCTGGTTTTAGACACCCCATGCGGTGGATAAGGCGGTTCTCAAGCTGTTCACGGCTGGCAGTGTCAGAGGAGCAGGATCGGATCGCAGTGACCTGGATGTCGATGGGACCCTGGTGGTCAGGACTATTGAAGTGTGTGGCAACTGGTGTGGACTTTTGCTGAGAGATGTCATTTAAGTGCTGGCTGAATCTGTCCCCAAGTCGTTTGCCTGTTTGGCCAATATAGGTTTTGCAGCAACGTTTACATATGATCGTATGTCATCCGTCTACATATTTTATGTCATGTTTATAAGTAGTTAATGTTAATATGAGTGTGCTATTTTATTTTACTTTGCAACGTTGAATTCCTTGACATTGATATGTAAAATGCATATGGGAATAAATGAATTCAGTATGAAAGGTGAGAGAAAGGAAGGGCAGAATGTCAGACGGGCCTGCGTGCCCAATTCTCAACCCTTTGAAAATAAAGTTCGTTCGTTCGTTCGTTCGTTTCTTTCTTTCTTTCTTTCTTTCTTTCTTTCTTTCTTTCTTTCTTTCTTTATGTCTTTCTTTCTTTCTTTCTGTCTTTCTTTCTTTATGTCTGTCTGTCTTTCTTTCTTTATGTCTGTCTGTCTTTCTTTCTTTATGTCTGTCTGTCTTTCTTTCTTTATGTCTGTCTGTTTTTCTTTCTTTATGTCTTGTCTGTCTTTCTTTCTTTATGTCTCTCTGTCTTTCTTTCTTTATGTCTGTCTGTCTTTCTTTATGTCTGTCTGTCTTTCTTTCTTTATGTCTGTTTGCCTTTCTTTCTTTATGTCTGTCTTTCTTTCTTTATGTCTGTCTTTCTTTCTTTATGCCTGTCTTTCTTTCTTTATGCCTGTCTTTCTTTATTTCTTTCTTTCTTTATGCCTGTCTTTCTTTCTTTATGTCTGTCTGTCTTTCTTTATGTCTGTTTGTCTTTCTTTATGCCTGTCTTTCTTTATGCCTGTCTTTCTTTCTTTATGCCTGTCTTTCTTTCTTTCTTTCTTTCTTTATGCCTGTCTTTCTTTCTTTATGTCTGTCTGTCTTTCTTTCGTTCTTTCTTTCTTTCGTTCTTTCTTTATGCCTGTCTTTCTTTCTTTCTTTCTTTCTTTCTTTCTTTCTTTCTTTCTTTCTTTCTTTCTTTCTTTCTTTCTTTCTTTCTTTCTTTCTTTCTTTCTTTCTTTCTTTATGCCTGTCTTTCTTTCTTTATGCCTGTCTTTCTTTCTTTATGCCTGTCTTTCTTTCTTTCTTTCTTTCTTTCTTTCTTTCTTTCTTTCTTTCTTTCTTTCTTTCTTTCTTTCTTTCTTTCTTTCTTTCTTTCTTTCTTTCTTTCTTTATGCCTGTCTTTCTTTCTTTCTTTCTTTCTTTCTGTCTGTCTTTCTTTATATCTTTCTTTCTTTATATCTTTCTTTCTTTCCTTCTTTCTTTCTTTCGTTATGTCTGTCTTTCTTTCTTTCTATCTTTCTTTATGTCTGTCTTTCTTTATCTTTCTTTCTTTATGTCTGTATGTCTGCCTTTCTTTCTTTCTTTTTATCTTTCTTTATTTATGTCTGTCTGTCTGTCTGTCTTTCTTTCTTTATGTCTTTCTTTCTTTATGTCTGTGTGTCTGTCTTTCTTTCTTTTTTTTATATCTTTCTTTCTTTATGTCTTTCTTTCTTTCTGTATGTCTTTTTTTTTAAATGTCGGTCTTTCTTTATGTCTTTCTTTCTTTATGTCTTCCTTTCTTTATGTCTGTCTTGCTTTCTTTATGTCTGTCTTTCTCTTTCTTTCTTTATGTCTTTCTTTCTTTATGTCTTTCTTTCTTTATGTCTTTCTTTCTTTCTTTCTTTCTTTATGTCTTCCCTTCTTTATGTGTCTCTCTCTTTCTTTATGTATGTCTTTTTCTTTCCTTTTTTATGTCTGTCTTTCTTTATGTCTGTCTGTCTGTATGTCTTCCTTTCTTTATGTCTGTCTTTCTTTATGTCTGTCTTTCTCTTTCTTTCTGTATTTCTTTATGTCTGCCTTTCATTATGTCTGTCTGTCTTTCTTTCTGTCTTTCTTTCTGTCTTTCTTTCTGTCTTTCTTTCTTTTTTAATGTCGTTCTTTCTTTATGTCTGTCTTTCTTTCTGTCTTTCTTTCTTTTTTAATGTCGTTCTTTCTTTATGTCTGTCTTTCTTTCTGTCTTTCTTTCTTTTTTAATGTCGTTCTTTCTTTATGTCTGTCTTTCTTTCTGTCTTTCTTTCTTTCGTTATGTCTTCCCTTTTTTATGTCTGTCTTTCTTTCTTTCTTTCTTTCTTTATGTATGTATGTCTGTCTTTCTCTTTCTTTCTTTATGTCTGTCTGTCTTTCTTTATATAAATTCTGTCTGTATTTCTGTCTGTCTTTCTTTATGTCTGTCTTTCTTTATGTCTGTCTTTCTTTCTTTATGTATGTCTTTCTTTATGTCTGTCTTTCTTTATGTCTGTCTTTCTTTCTTTTTTATGTCTTCCTTTCTTTATGTCTGTCTGTCTTTCTTTATGTCTGTCTGTCTTTCTCTTTCTTTCTTTATGTCTGTCTGTCTTTGTGTCTGTCTGTCTGTCTTTGTGTCTGTCTTTCTTATTTTCTTTCTTTCTTTCTTTATGCCTTTCTTTCTTTCTTTATGTCTGTCTTTCTTTCTTTCTGTCTCTTTCTTTCTTTCTTTCTTTATGTCTGTCTGTCTTTCTTTATGTCTTTCTTTCTTTATGTCTGACTTTCTTTCTTTGACTTTCTTTCTTTATGTATTTCTGTCTTTCTTTTTTATGTCTTTCTTTCTTTTGTTATGTCTGTCTTTCTTTCTTTAATGTCTTTCTTTCTTTATGTCTTTCTTTCTTTATGACTGACTTTCTTTCTTTATGTCTTTCTTTTTTTTTTTTATGTCTTTCTTTCTTTTGTTATGTCTGTCTTTCTTTCTTTAATGTCTTTCTTTCTTTATGTCTTTCTTTCTTTATGACTGACTTTCTTTCTTTATGTCTTTCTTTTTTTTTTTTTATGTCTTTCTTTCTTTTGTTATGTCTGTCTTTCTTTCTTTAATGTCTTTCTTTCTTTATGTCTTTCTTTCTTTATGACTGACTTTCTTTCTTTATGTCTTTTTTTTTTTATTTCTTTCTTTCTTTTGTTATGTCTTTCTTTCTTTATGTCTTTCTTTTTTTCTTTTGTTATGTCTGTCTTTCTTTCTTTAATGTCTTTCTGTCTTTATGTCTTTCTTTCTTTATGTCTGACTTTCTTTCTTTCTGCCTTTGTTTCTTTTTTTATGTCTTTCTTTCTTTTGTTATGTCTTTCTTTTGTTATGTCTTTCTTTCTTTCTTTCTGTCTTTCTTTCTTTATGTCTGACTTTCTTTCTTTATGTCTTTCTTTTTTATGTCTTTCTTTCTTTATGTCTTTCTTTCTTTTTTTATGTCTTTATGTCTTTCTTTCTTTTTTATGTCTTTCTTTCTTTCTTTCTTTCTTTCTTTATGTCTTTCTTTCTTTATGTCTTTCTTTCTTTTTGTCTTTCTTTCTTTCTTTTTTTTATGTCTTTCTTTCTTTCTTTCTTTCTTTATGTCTTTCTTTATGTCTTTTTTATGCCTTTCTTTCGTTATGTCTTTCTTTCTTTATGTCTTTCTTTCTTTATGTCTGACTTTCTTTATGTCTTACTTTCTTTTTTTATGTCTTTCTTTATGTCACAATATGTACAAAAGTTAATGGTGCTTGTCTTATATGAAAACTAGGTGGAATAATTTAAGTGTTTGGTTTTCAGTAGCAAACGTTTTGAGTGAAAAATCTTGTTCATAAACGGCTTTATTTCTACAAATCCATACTAGATGTCTATATTCTGCCAAAAGTGTAAGTAACTGAATTTCAATGCATGGAGTCAAAATGATGTTGAGCATGATCGCTTGATACAATATCTACTTCTGTTGTTGTATTTTTTTGCAATGTCTGTTTCATCGTATTACAATAAAAGAAAATGTGTTCCTCTGTCTCTTTGACGTTTAGTCTACAAAGTTTACATATGGATAACATTATAATTTTATTTTCTGTCTCCGTGTATGACCAGTGTCCAGTTAAATAATAATTTGTAAGTTATTTCTTTTACTCTTGGTCATATGTTTATTTCATGTCAATGTGTGAACACTTGTGAGTAATCAGAAATACCATTTCTTTCATCATCATCATGTGACGTATTCTTTCCAGAACGTTGTCTCCATTACAGCTGCTCTGAACGCATCACGATTCTGGGCAAGTCGACCTGCATCAGCCAAAGACAAGTTCAGACTCTCTGTGATGTCCTGGATCCACCGTCGTCTAGGTCGACCCCTTCCCCTTTTTCCAGGGACCATGCCTTCCATCACTGTTTTTTCCAGACTATTATGTCTTTTTATATGACCGAAAAATTTCAGCTTCCTTATTGCGATGGTATTTAGGAGCCAATGTTCCTGTACGTTTAGTGAGTGCAGTACTTCTCTGTTGGTCTTTTTTTCTGTCCAGGGTATTCTCAACATCCTTCTGTAGAATTTCATTTCGAATGATGTAATCTTTTTTGCAACTGTTTTATTGAGTGTCCAAGTCTCGCAGCCGTATGTTGCTACTGGGAATATACATGCTCTGATCAGTTGTAACTTTGTTTCTTTGCTTGTGCCTTGCCATAGGTTTTTCATCTGTATTAGTTTATGTGAAGCAATTGCAAGTCTTCTTTTAATTTCTACTGCACAGTCGCCAGAGCTGTTGATGATTGATCCTAAGTATTCGAATTCATTAACACTTTCCAGTTCTTCGTTATCAATTTCAATTTCTGGTTTGGTCTTTATTTTGTCTCTTGTCAATACTTTGGTCTTCTTGGTGTTTAGGTATAGATTCTGGGCCTCGCTGTATTTTTTGGTGGACAGAATTAATTGTTCAAGTCCTTCTGGGTTGGTCCATAGGAGGACTGTGTCGTCAGCATATCTGATTTCCGGGATCTGGTACCCGCCGATGTTAAATGAGTCAAACTCTGTGTGTTCTTGGTCATCTCTTACGTTTCTCATGATATTCTCGGCATAAATGTTAAACAGGTAAGGGGAAAGGGCACAGCCTTGTCTTACTCCTTTCTGTACTTCAAACCATTCTGTTTCCCCCTCTATTCTTACGGCTGCCTGTTGTTCTTGGTACAGCAGTGCGATGAGTTGTATAAGGTGGTTTGGAAATCCCATATTTTCCATAATAGCCCATAACTGCTGATGTTGTACACAATCGAAAGCTTTGGTGTAATCAATGAAACAAGTATGTAGGTTAACGTTGAATTCTCTACACTTTTCTAATATGATCCTCATGTTGAATATATGATCTCTAGTGCCTCTACCTGGTCGAAAACCCGCCTGTACTTCGTTTATTTCTGTTTCTAGCTTTTGTTGCATCCTTTTCATTATGATTTGTAATAGTATTTTGCTGGCATGGTTTATAAGAGCTATAGTTCTGTAGTTTGTGCACAGTTTCAGGTTGCCCTTTTTTTGGCAAGGGTGTGTAAATTGATCTTTTCCATTCCTTGGGCCAAATTCCGCTTTGCCAGATCTTGCAGCATAATGCATGGTATATACGAAGTGCTTACACTAAATATTTATATATCTCTTTGGTTGTTCGGTGTATTATTGTTTTCTTGTTTGTATCTCGCATTGTTAGGTGTCGTAAATTTATTTTTGAGAGAAAGAGTCTAGAAATAGTAGTCCGGTTTAGAGTGTAGAATGATAATGAAAACTCAGTGATAGAAATGTATAGATTAAATATGATGCTCCACAGAGTGCTGGAGGAGAGTAAAGACAGACATTTACGACAAATCGTTTCTTTCAATCTTCTCTTCCACTCTCCTGGTCAAACAATTATTTGCCAGTTTTCCAGACACACATCTGCGCTCACACCGATTTGGTGCTTCAAACACTCAGACGACGTGGATACAGCTATATTAAACAAATAGGGAATTTTGGGCTTTTGGGTATTCCAACACAGTCCGATATAAGTTTATGATGTTTATTAACCTTAAAGATCAAATCACAAAAAACCAATATCAAGTGTTACATAAAATTATCATAAGTACAGGAAAATGCACATAACAAGGTAGGGAGGGGTGAAGAAGATTGGTATCGACTAAGCCCTTCCCGCTTGTATTAGACAAAGATAAACCCAGTCTCAAGATAGATAGTTATCAGGAGCATAGGAAAGTTAACCCAACAGTGAATTTAATTACTCTGAAAGAGGTGTTACAATATTAGTTATGGTGGTAGACAAAAAAAATACTGTTATCCCAACTGGTGTCTTCCCTTTACTAAGCAAAGAAAAAAAAGGGGGGGGGGATGAAACAGAGTTAACAAATTATCCCACTAAAGGAACAAAGCCGGGTATACACAATACGTATTACCCGGTAGGCAAGTTAACAAATGGTTTTTTTTTTCAAAAAAATAAATCTCCTGTCATTCATGCACACTGTGCGGATCCACACTCATATACACCACACACTTACCGATTTCAGCATCAGACAATCCATAGCATGATATACACAGTACTTAAACTCTTTACGTGTGACAACTGTCTAGTCCTTCTATGTCCCGCCCCAGATAATGCGAGGTTTCACTGAGAGCAAATATTCCCGCTTATCGCCGGACTTGAAGTTCTAAGAGTTCTTGTGTTTTATTATAAAGAAACGAGTCTATGGGATGGCACTGACGCAGTTCAACACAGGGGTGAAAATGAGGTGATGGCAATATTCCTTCACTGCGTGATGACAGCAACTGACCGGTAAAGTTTTTTTTAAATCCAGTGAGGAAAAAACTAGGCTCAGTCAGTCTGGTAAATCGGTAATCTCTCACAATAGAGCAGTATATAAACTATCGCTACTGGCACTGTTCATCTTCCAGTTTATCTTTCAGATTGTAATTTAATTTGATGATAATAATCAAATGATCTTGGGTAGGCTTTCTTTCATGTAATTATGTTAGCTAGGCCGCACCGGACCACCACAAGATTTACTTTAAAAAAATGTCTCATCAAACTGTCTGGAAGTGTAAGAACCGAGTATGGAAACTCTGAAAGATTTCGTTATTGCTGGGATTGCAAAAGGTGATCAATCTAGAGAAAAAGATAGAAAACCCATAACAACATAATCATACTTTAAAAATCAAATAATCTTCTAAGCGCGCGATAAATTTCCCGTTAAGACTATTATATATACGCTCGCGTATTTAATTATGTATTTAATAAACACTGCGCGAGTTCTAGTGGTTAAATCACACATCTATAAATATAGGACTTAACTAAATTTATTAATTATAAATTCCTTTGCAACTTTAAAAGTTAATTTAAGCATTAAACATCTATTATCTTTTTGGAAATAGTATAGCAGGTATATCATTACATTTACAACTGGAACTATTGAGACGGTTTAATTTAATAGGTTTAAATTAACACAAAATCCAATGAAATAGAATGAATGAACTAGACCACTGATCACTTTACACAATATATATATATATTACCGTTTTGCACAGAATTAGAATTCACTGCAAATATAAATGAAAATCCATGGGATAATCTAGCAAGATTTCAAATATCGCTAGTGCTTCTATCAAGTTCTGGCCAGCGAGTGATGAAGTGTATTTCTACGTGATCTGTATATCTACAACTGGAATGCAAGATGAGTGGGACATGAGAAACTTGACAGCTTTTTTGATCTCGGAAGGATTTTGGGGATCTGACCGCCAGACCAAAAAGGGAAACCGCCCCTGGCCTCTCGTATCTTCGCTCGCTGCTTGCGTCAGCTTTCCCCGTTCGCTCTGGCTGCGATCAGTTCCGTGCTTAACACCGAGATGCGAAATCGTTTCAGGGACCACTACTGTCTTTGATAGCATGCCGCCCGTCCTTCCTGAGATCTCCACCAGTGTCTTTCTTCTGACCGCTCTGGTCCATCTTACCTGCGAGAAACTAGCTTCTCTGCTCGGGGATCGTCTCAGTGTCTTTGATCTCGTGCCGCATACTAAATGAGTCCCGGTGGAATCGGTTCGCTCTGGCGAAACGAAAAGTTACAACAAATGTTCAGGGGTTCTAATGTTATGAAAAGCTAAAAGTCCCTTTAATCATCCATCATATCAGGGAAAATTCACTTGTCGAACTAGACGTACGTCACATTAGGACACATTTGGTAAGATTCCAAAATGGTGTGGCATTGTGTTGTTAAATTGATATAATTCTGTTATTCGTAGTCCCACATTTTAAAGAAATTTAACTGGACAAAAAACACGCGTTGGTACAAGCACACATACATACACACATACATACATACATACATACATACATACACACACATACATACATACATACATACATACATACACACATACACACATACATACATACATACATACATACATATACAGAATCCTTATTATCCAAAAAAATACATTAACATGTACTTGATATAGTATAAAAACACCATATCATATCGGATAATCATTTAGAGTCCGCAAGTGTGCTAAACTCCGCCCAGGAAACAATTGCCAAACGTTCATAATCCGTTGAATTCAATTCGTACACAGTTTACAAGTTGACATCAAAAGTCTCCAGCCTTCAGTTACCGTCACCGTCTTTTGGGACATGAGCAAAAACTAAACATTCACGATTCTACTGGACACACAATCTGACACCTGTCATATTTTGAACGCGCTGTGGTAACGTGTCTTTCAGAATTAATAAATTATAAACGCACATTTCCTTAGTAAGGGGTCAGTGGATCTTTGGAGCGCAAAACAAATGAAAGCCCACGATCTGGTCGGACTAATAAATACTATCTCGATTTGATGGACTAGTAAATCTACCTTTTCGTTGTCAGGGGAGACGGGGAAGGATGACGGGGGTCAGACTCGCTGTGAACAGTAGCTTGATAAAGCATGGTGGCCCATTGATAAAAGCCTGGAACGAAGCTGTAGTTTCTTCCCGGTGGCTTCATAAACCAATATATATTCTTTACAAATAAAAATGTTAATTTTAAAGACTTTTTTAATTTTCGTCTTTCACTGATAGCCATCTTTTCACATACATACTTACGCACATACATACACATATCAGAATCTTTATTCTCCATAAAATACATTAATATGTACAGACATGATATAATAGATACAACATGGCAAATAGGAGAATCATTAGAATTTACATAAAGTGTTGAAGACGTCTCAAGTAGTTATATGTGGGTGTTTTTACATCGAACCTTCGTTTTACACATACATAAAAAAATTTTAAGCTTTCTAAAAGACATTGGCATATAATGATATGGTATACCCTGCCAAAAATGAGAATTATTGAAATTTACAAAATGTGTGAGGAATACCATTCAAGTAGAGCAATATGGTTGTTTTTACATGGAGGTTTTATCAGAATTTTGTTTGCCATAAAAAAAAAAAAACTTTGACCGCTAGTGGAGTGAGATATTAAATATAGCATCAAATACAATAGTCGTGTGGTATAGTATACAGAGGAGCACAATTGAGTTTAGACTGTGTGGAAAACATCCCAGCAATTCAAAATGGGTGTTTTTTACATCGAAGTTTCCATATTCTGTAAGAACCTATAATTGCACTAATACTGACATATTTACATAAAACCTTTGCTTCAAATTTCCGCAACCCTAGCGACATTAATCCACTCACACACTTTGCATGCACATGACCCAAACTACCAATTATCAGTACGATTACATGCGTACGGTAGCCTAGTTCGTTAATTTCTGCAGTCAATGGATAGTACTTATCAAATTTATGTTGGTAACATTTATCTAAATGGGCATCATATGGTATTGCTGCCTCCACTATAAAAGCTGTTTTGTTCTGTCGATTGATTATTGTTAAATCAGGTTTTACGGCATGAGTCTTAAATGAGGCGTTGCTGCTGCCGAAAAGTGATGGTTTAACTATTATCTCTTTGTTTATTGTTATGTCACCTTTATTATTGTATGCAGATTTCAGCTTCTCATAAATAATGTCTACAGCTCTATTGTGCCTTTGTTGGTATAATGTTTGAAATTTGGTACATACATACATACATACATACATACACATACATACATACATACACACACATACATACATACACACACATACATACATACATACATACACATACATACATACACATACATACACACACATACATACACACATACATACACATACGTGCTAAAATATATCCTTGTGGATCATTTATTATGTTACTTATTTTTTTTAATTTTTAAAAATTTTTAAATTTAAATTTTTTTTTTTTAACGTACGCTCGCTATTACTCGAGGCGAAATCTCCGGTTAATATGTCTAGGCTGAGACTGATTTTTACGTGAGTATCCCTTTTTCCCTGTACAATGACAGGTGTCCTCTCGCCATTCAGGCAGATACTCGCCAATTTTGGAGGTACCCATTAGAGCTGGGTCGGCTCAGAAGCCGTTCAGGTTATTCCAGTCCCTGGTCGACGACACTTCTTCAAATGTCTTCGCCAGGGCTCGAATTATTCCAGTTCAAGTTCCGGTCGACGACACTCTTTCAAATGTCTTCGCCAGGGCTCGAACCTGGATCACCCGATTGCCAGAGCAGTGTGGTAACCATTACACCAGCGCGGCTCCGAATGTTAGTTATGAATTTGATTCTCATAGTTTTGACTTTAGTAGTTATATCTTGTAGGAATATCCTTCCTCTTATTTTATCTTGCATTATTGTTTTGTATTTTCTTATATAGGGTGTTTATAAAGTTGCTGTGCAGTGAATTTTAAAAATATTTTAGAAATTACGTCACGAATGATGCAAATTTACGTCATGATATTCTGTGTTCCAATGCTGTGTTCCACAATCCCGTGTGCAGCATTACACAATAAGCCCCAATTGAAAACCACATTTCTGGTGACGTAGTCTCGCCTGGGCGTAAATTTCACTGCACAGCGTCTTTATAAACACCCTGTATGTATAATGTGGCGTAAGATAAAATGTCAGATTAAAGAATTTATTTTTGTATAATGTCTCGCATTTGTATAACTTAGGAATAACAAACAATAATTCTTCTACCGGTGGTCCCACTTATCCATAAGGCCGCTGACTTGGCAAAATTTAAAAATTAGGAAACCTACCCACCACAAACAATATTTATAGAATGTGTGATTCCTATACAGTATATATACACATTGGGATTCTCGCCGGTGCTACGGAGTTCATGCACTGCGCTGAGATCCTCCTTGTGTGATCTAAGGGAGGAAATTGGAGCATTGATCGCGTTATCCGTGTGCAATGAAGATAGTCCTTAAAACCAAACCAAACCAAACCAAACCAAACCCCACCAAACCAACTTATTCAACCCCGAGGGCCACATAAACCAAAGATTTAAAGTTCTCGAGCCATTCATGATAAAAAATAATTATCCTATATATAATATCCCAGCTTTTTCTGTCTGTACGTAACGCTCCCTAAAATAGTAACACTCACCACAGAAAAGTGCGCAAAGCACGGTGTGCAACGTGAACGGCGTGGGTTTTCTTTGCGCAAAGCACGGTGTGCATGTGAATGCGTCGGTGTTCAGACTTTTAACATCGGGTGTAAAACCAAATATTTTGGTTTTTTAATACCCTCACGAAAATAGTAGCGCTGGACAAAGAAAAGTGCGCAAAGGTTGAATGATGTCTGCTGACTTTTATTTCATCCGAGTCATTTTCTGCACCAAGAATAAGGAGGCTTTAGATCTGAATGGTTGCAACTAAGTCACTGTCTAACAAAAAAAAAGTGTTTTTTTCTTTCTCTAACATTTCTATGTTTTTATCAATACAAGAAGTATAACAGTATTCAAGTCATTGCAAATGAGTTCAGCATCCAACAATAATTAGATTTATAAACCCATCTACGATCGAGGGACCGCTTTAAAAGGGGCGGCGTCTCAGCGAAATGTATTTCGGACAGAGGAAATCGCCAACGATAATTTATAAAAACGAAGGGAATCCGTATGAAAAGGATTTTCCGTATGAAAAGGATTTTACATTTCAGTACAGGGAAGGATGGTGTATAACTGCATATAAGATGGAACGGTAGGAAGTTCTCATGTACGGAGATATATGCGTATTTCGGCTGCCCACAGTTACGCTAAAAGCATGTAAACCCACTTCTGTTCTAAATATTAAAATCAACAAATAACAGTTTGGGAATTTACATGGATAGGAAGATAGAGTTTTATCAGCTGTATAAAACTAGATAAGATGGAACAATATGGATATTATATATGCCGAGAATGTTAAAGGCAAAATTTCAGTCGACGCACAGATCGGCCGAAATCACTGTTCGGGAAGGATTTTTCAGGTTAGGTTTAGGCTGTGACGTCGGTACTCTCCGATACGTCCGCGCTTTGCGTATAAGTAGCGGATCGGTAAACTGAGAGAGATACACAACGAAAGAGGTTTGAGCCAGACTGGAGGCAGAGTTTCGCCACTATCCATGAATTGTGAGCGGATCGCCAGAAACATTTTTAAGTCCAGTATCTGAAGTCTGAGGGTAAGCGAAATTATGATAACTACCGTGTATAATATTTGTTATTTCAGGTTCATATAGAATTCACAAAATATGCCTGTATAATAGTCATTGATATAATGTATTGTATTTTTAATATGATCTAACATGTACATTATGGATGAGTGTTGCTTGTACAACAAGTAATCACAAATAGCCCCACGGCCTAATGAAGATATATGTATCATATTGCTTTATCGCTTACGAAGATAAAGGCAGTCCCATGGCAGATATTGTCATAGGGAAATGAAGTGTTAGAAACTTCATCATGGAAGATCCCAGTTACGAGGCTAAGGTGACTAGTCCCCTTCCTCGCTGCCTTTGCCTTCCCTAGTTCGAGCGCACAACTTTGTACCCATTTACAGCTGGTAAAAGGGAGTGTGTCCACAGCCAGGTTTCAATTCCAAAACTATGTAATTGTACTACCGAAGAAAGCAACTTGATCACGTGGTCACTCACTTTATTTATTTTATGTATTAAATTTGTGTAGATGCTAAGAATAGCATCAGTATTTGAATTTGTACTTGATATGATTTGGAAGGATCAAGTTATAGCATATGAAGGGATGTATAGGAGCGGAATAAACCAGATGATGTTTATTACTGATATGTTAATATTAATTCTGTATCATTGAAATGATGTTACTTGCTATGACTGTATAACTTTGACACCTGATGACTGACTTGTCTGACTTATGTGCTAGTCAGTTACACTTAATTGACATGTTAATATTAATGCTATATCACTGAAATGATGTCCTTACTTACTATGATTGTATAACGGTGACATCTGATGACTGACTGGTCTGACATCTGTGCTAGTCAGCTACAAGTCTAGCCAGATAATAGCCAAGGCTGATATGTTGCAGGTTCCATGAAATAACTCAAACCAGACTGTCCAGAATCAGAAGCCGGTGTCACTCATCAGAGGCAATCCCACAAAAGTGCAGGACCCCAAAGAGTGAACTTCAACTGGTCATTGGCATCCCTACTGTTGGGCCTACCAAGTCTGATATCAGCACAGGACAGTTCCGTGTCAGCAGTATCAAGTTGAACAGATAAGTGTCACTTAGGACACTGACTACCACAATATATGAAACACAATAAATAGTCAAGTGATGACATTTATCAGAGGACTAAAAACCGTGATATATTTAAAATGAATGAAGTCTAAACAGACAATAATAGTAACTGTGTGAATATTTTTTATATATATGTGTATACTCTTTTCCAACTAGTAAATAGAATATTAGTGTAATTATTAAACTATTTTAACTGTACCTGAGGATTTATTCACTTTTTCCATTTTGTGGGTTCAGTGAATGTACATTTTACTTATCCCCTAGAATATAAGTAATCATAAGATAGTCACAGGGAGGAGACACCTTAAATCCTGGTACTGCTTCTTACCAACTGGGCCAGGGTTTTCACAGTCTGACTATTTTTATGATAACAATACACCAGTGCTTATTTCTAAGACTGGGGTATTACTTGTAAGGTCAGAACTCTTTACTGGCATACTCTTACATAAATAAATAATTTTAAATAACCTCCCGCTACAACTACCATGTAACAAGTTCTCGAATTGTTTGTCTGCAATAACTTTCCTAATCTGAGGTCCTACAAATATACCTTCCTTTATCTCTGCATCGCTAACTTGCGGAAACTTTTCTCGAAGATAAGTGAAAGCTTTGCTCGTTTTATCTAACGCTTTTACGAAATTCTACATGAGCCCCAACTTTATATGTAACGGTGGTAAATTGATGCTGTCTTTGTTAACTAATGGCTCGTGTATTACATTTTTATGCCCGAGCTGCATACGATCCCTGATAGGCCACATCTTTCTTGCATAATGTTCCTGTCTGTTGCGTCTGTCCCATTCATATAGGAAGCAACAAAATTTAGTATACCCAGTCTGCATGCCCATGAGAATTGCAATGAGCTTTAGGTCTCCACAAATCCGCCATTGGTAGTCATTGAACTTTATTTTCGCCAAAAGTATAGCCATATTGTCATAAGTTTCTTTCATATGAACAGATTAGGCGACTGGAATTGATGAAAATAAATTTCCGTTATGCAATAACACGGCTTTTAGACTAGTCTTCGAAGAGTCGATGAAAAGTCGCCATTCGTTGACTATGTGCTCATGACCGAGGTGCACCATTAGACCGTTTACATCTTTGCAATAGCAAATGTCATCATCCATCTCAAAGTATTGAACAAGTTCTCTGTGTCTATGACGAAATTTAGAAATAGGAGTATTGGGCGCTAAAAGATTCCATTCTTTGAGTCTCGAACCGAGTAATTCCGCTTGTCCTTTGGTAAGAGCGAGATCACGTATAAGATCTGAAAGTTCTGAATGGTTAATTAAGTGAACACCATCATTCACCGGTATATAATCCGAGTCAGAATTAGTTTCTAAAGCATGTAAACTATCACTTTCTGATGGTTCATTCACGTCCAACGGATATTGTTCTGGTGGAACTGGGATCGGACACGTGATTGGATCACGAGGCACTGGTTTCGAAACCGATTCAATATTTGGATAAACCACAGACTTTCTAGTTTTAAAAGTGAAACCATGGATATTTGTCAAGCAGAAGTAACAATCAGTAGCGTGATTTGTCGGTTCACGCCATATTACTGGCACTCCAAAAGGCATTGACTTATACTTCGGCGATTTTCGTAACCAACCTGCCAATGTATTTGCACAAGTCGAACAAACTGCATTTGGCTTACAAGATTTATTTACATCATCAACTTTCGAATCGAAATAAAGTTCATATGCTTTCTTTAGTAATGGTGAAAAGTTTTTCTAGTGAACACGATCGGTAAAATATCCGCACACGTAACAGAACAGATCAGCCGAATTTCTAAAACTTCTAGAAGCCATATTTCGCTCAGAATTATTTCAAAATACAGCAACTATTTGAAAAATAGCGTAACATATGTCATGCATCTTTTAGCAGTATAAAAAGTAGAATTATTTTGCATTTTATTAATTTTAATAAGTTATATAGTAAAAATGAAACGGGACAATTTACGGTTTCCCAAAAATATATTTATTCACAAATATCTTAAGAACCCGATGTGATAGAGGTAAACGGATTTCAAATTTGAAATCAGTGCAAGAAACTGACCTAAGAACACGTATTCTTATATAAGAAAGAAAAATGTTGTTTGTCAGTGGTATTGGTGCTTTGAATTTAATTTCCGTCATATGACGCCGACCGAGTAAAGTGGAAGCAGTTTGTTGCTGCCCTGCAAGACGCCATAAGGCATGATGGCCACTGACGGCTGTGACAGTCGGCGGCTAAGAATCAAAGAAGAAGAAGAAGAACAAATTATGATGGACTTTTACTCTAGATCTAAAGATACAAGATGGCGGCGTGGTAGGCCGCACTTTTTGTGATGTGCATTTCATGTCGTCGTTTTGGAGTCTGCATCTGTGGTAGCAGCCCTCATTAATGCTGTATGAGTTTGTAGTGTGTTTGGCTCATTTTCTCGATTGTGTTGATAAGTATTTTAAAGATGAAAACATCAAGTTTGCCTGTCATGTGAGTTCACTGTTTGTGTTTACCGAGTGAACAAGATGGCGGTTTTTGTGATGTGTCAACCGGACAGTGTTTCAAAACATTACAGATTTATTGAGGGCTATTGTTACTGCTCCAGGTACATTTTTGTATGTACCTGCAAGGATACTTGGAGAGGAGATGGGCACCGCCAAGCAAACCTCTTGCCCACTGAAATGTTATGATGAGCAGTGGAGGACCCTGTCTGCTGATGCTTCCACCATGGCACCCCTACGACCCATGACGGGTTATGGGTTGAGATGAGATGATTAGAGTTCCGATCACATGATATCTGAAGGTCCCAGTTATATTGTGAACTATGCGGCCGATAAAATCAACAGAAACACAAGGTGCTCCTCTGATGGAGAATAGGATGTTTACACCAAACATTATTTTCCCCCAAGTATTTGAATAAATAAAATTTCCGTTAAGTATTGGTGCTTTGTAATTTAATTCCCGTTACACGACGGGCTTTTACACTAATTTAAAATAAAAGCTCAGTGAAAAAGGGATGATAATTGACGAGTGCGAAATGGAAAATAATAATAAAAATGACAACGAGCATTGAATTTTTATGGAAATAATTTTGGTTGTATTCTTACCTCCTAATGAGAAGTTTGGGGGGTAGGGGTTTTCTTTACCAAGAATCTCGATATCAATGTTAATGTTGGTGGTAGCAAGTCCGCATTTGATTTCGTGATTTAGATTTCATTCGTTTCCTCACAGAAAATGTACTTTCACAAATATATGTACTGCTAAACATTGAATTATATCCTTAGTTCAGTGTCTCTCAGCTTGGGGAACCGCTCTTTGCAAACCATCTTCCAGAAAATATCAGGACTTTCTCGCCGGTGCTACGGAGTTCGTACACTGTGCTGAGATCCTCCTTGTGTGATCTAAGGGAGGAGATCGGAGCTCTGATGGAGTAGTCCGTGTACAATGTAGATAGTCCTTAAAAACCAAACCAAACCAAATCAGGACTTTCATTTTTCTTTGTTAGTAAAATTGGCTCAGATTGAAGTTCACATAATTTAAGCCGAAGCTCTGTTGACTGTATTTCCACTGTAGCTTCCATTGGATTGTTAAACAATTGAAGAATGTGTTTTAGTTTCAAAGTCTGCAAATCAGATTGCAATTTCCCTACATATTGAGCATACTGTGTTTTGTGAATCCTTTCAAAATGCCGTCTAATGTTATACTCCTTTGCTACTGCAACGTTTTGCAAGCACACAAGACATAGTAGTTTTCCATTATTTTCAAGGAATAGAAATTCTTCTTCCCATTTCATGTTAATCACTCTGGTAATCTCATGAATCTTTCTTTTTCTGTTCATGTTCATTTTGAGGGTTACAAATAAAAATTCACTAACTGAGCTGTTATACAGGTTTTAGTTATCAAGACACGAACATGCTACGTTCGTGGTCTTATCTCTCAGCTGCTTCGTTATTCTTACCATTAAATTCAATAGATGTTGCAAAAATATATTATTATGAACTTTGAATACTCAATTATAAACACAAATAAATGTGAGCAAATGAGCATTGCCAAAGCTGCCAAACATCTCTTTATTGTGAAAACCAAGAGCAACTGCTATCTCACGAGATTTCATTGCTGTGTTGAAACTAAGGACGCTACCTCAGATTGAACCGGCAATTAGACCATGCTGATTATATTGCAGCACTCTCCTTACTTGTGTATCCATTACGTCCGCTTAACGCTCGAGCCAAAAAAAGTAAATGCTAATTCAATTAATTTTTTAAAAATAAAATTTTGCCTCGCTTTGACGAGGAGCGTCCTGTTGAACCTAATCGGTTATATTAGGGCACATGACAAAACGGCTGATCACCCGTTTGCAAGTCACTTTGATTACGGAAACAACAGCAAATGGGCTGATTTGTCGTTGCCCTAAAGAAACCACTAGGCGTGATGGGAAACAACGGCAGAGAAAACCTGTCTGCTGTTGCCCTAAGACGCCACTAGGCGTAATGGCCACTGACTGCTTTGACGGTTGGTGGCTAAGGACGGAAGAAAAAGAAGAAGACATGACAAAACGTAAAAGACTTTTAGGTCTGATAATTAACTATGCAACCTAATGTTTGTTTAAGAATATTTATTATTGTTGTTAATTACACTAAACATATTTTAATAAGTTTAAACACATACTGTAAAGGCACATAAAAGCTATATTTAAAATAAAAACTCCCTAATTTTATTGTATAAAACGGAATATATTTATTTAATAGCACATCTATCATCCTAAGCTCTCCATTTCAATACCTAAACAAAATTTGTTTAATATTAATTATTTCCCTTACTAAAAATTCTTGCACTAGTAGAGTTACTTCCATTGGCAGATATCAAAAGAACATTTGGGCAACCGCAGCTGAGATTTCAAGATGTGTGCTAGAGAGACATGAGGACATTGAACATTAATCCAGCAACCTGAGAGGATGAAGCTGCCGATTGCATCAAGTGGCGATGCTCCCTACGGCGCCACTTTAGATTGGGCGAAATGAAGTTCTCATACAAGCAGAAGGGAAAAATGAACACTTCGAAAGGCAAACCAGGTTTTAAAAAAAAGCAGCAGAGGCCTATCACCTCAGGGGCGCTTTCCCATAGTCGGTCACGACTAAAGGAACTACTACTACTACTACTACTACTACTACTACTACTACTACTACTACTACTACTACTACTACATTTTACATTGTTTTAATTATTATATAAAAAGGGCTGTGCCAATAAAAACTTGAAAAATTATGCATGCAAAGTTTCAGCTGTCTAAGATGAGTAGAACATGGTGATTTTGAGCATCCAAGATTTGAAACATCCAACCAACGGACATGCCAAGTTAAAAAAAAAAAGTGTTTAAAAATACAGCGGAAATATATTTTGCTTCAAGCTTTTACCACAAATAAGCCGATCCACTCGGTCTTTGTGACACCTTGTTTGGCAGTTCGCGACAAGACGCCCTTTTAAAGACGGCATATTCAAACACAACGAGAAACATTCATACAAGTCGACCATTCTGGCATTGTGTGTCAGTGTTAAGATGGCACATTCCGCTAATAAGGCAGGCCGGAAGACCTAAAGGGCAGCTCTGTTTCCCGGCAGACGGTTAGCAGGCCAGATTTTCATCGCTCATCCGCGAAAGCTGCAGCCGCCAAATCTGTTTTCAATTATACCCTATTTCTGCTACAATGCTTAAGTTTTAATGCTAAACTCAATCTTAGCGACAAAATTGCAGTAAACATATTACCAATCTGGCAAACATTATACGCTTAGCAAAAATGTTATTTTGCTTTATTGAATTAGTCTGAAAAAAGTTGCAACTAGAAAATTCTGGGGTGCAAAATTGGCTGAGCGTCCATTCACGATGTACTGTCACAGCAAGGCGATGGCGCCGTTTGGTTGGTCCTAGGTTCGATTCCCGGTAAGCCGATCACTTATATTTTCTTTTCTGTTGTCTAGTGCCATCCTTCATGTCCAACGAGTACCTGTTAATTCAATCAATCAATCAATACCCTTTAGCTCCCCGAGGAGCATAGGCCTTCAACAAACACATGCCAAGTCTTCCTATCCCATGCCATCCGCTCAAGTTCTTTCCATGTTTTCCTCTCTGTATCCAGTTCTCTTCTCCATGTGTTTTTCTGGTCTACCTCTGCCTCTCTTTCCCTGTGGATTCCAGAACAAGGACTGCCTTGTAATGCTATCACCAGGTTTCCTCAATGTGTGTCCTATCCATCGCCAGCGTCTTCTTCTCAGCTCGTTCCACTGGCACTTGTCTGGTTCTTGTCATCAATTCCACATTTGTGACTTTGTCATACCATTTCAGTCCTTCTATACTACGCAAGCACCCGTTTATAAAAGTCTGTAGCTTTTTGGTTGTTGTTTTTGTTGTTCTCCATGTCTCAGAGCCATACAATAGGACTGACTTGACATTTGAGTTGAATGTTCTCATTTTCGTGTTGGACTTGATTTCTCTTGATCTCCATATGTTTCCCAATGCAATGAAAGCTCCTCTTGCTTTTTGTATTCTTATTTTGATATCATTGTCTGTCCCTCCAACTTTGTCTATATTACTGCCAAGATATAGTAATTACCTTTATTTATTGATTTAGTTACTTACCTATTTACTATCCACAGGACTCAGCTTTCCTTTATTATTTAACTAGGAAATTCGCAGTCAAAGAAAGCTGACATTCAGGACTAATTTCATAATCATCAACAACAACAACAACATCATCATCTTCCTATTGGCTCCCTATGGAGCATTAAACCACCAGTGCTGCTGACCCCAGTCTGTACTGACTTCAAAGAGCATTCAAATGTTCTTGTAGCGGTAGTTTCTGTCGCAAGTTATTTTATACTAGTCTAAAACTAAAAGCCCGTCATAAGACGGGATTTAAATTCAAAAGCACCAATACCTAACGGCAATTTTAGTTATTCAAAAGTATTTTTTTAAAACCACTGTGCATCACCACAGTACACGAACTACGTAGCAGCAGCGAGGATCCCAATGTGTGTACGGGATCACACATTCTATAAATATATTTTTGTGCACACCGTCATTTGCGCATTGTTCTTTGGTAAGTGTTACTATTATTCGGGAGAATACATATAAGGGAAACAATACAATTTATGTCTAACTTTCAACCAAAGTTGCATCCCTTAGCGTTACGCACTGACAGAAAAAGCTGTGATGTTTTATATTTCACATGATCAAGTTGCTAGTTCCGTGCACAACATCATATGATACAGTGAATTGATCATCATAATAGTTTTACTATAATCTACTTAGCCATTAGCGCGCTTTCATATCGCGGCACAATTAACTGGGTTCTGGGATCGAACCCTGGTCATGCTTCAGCCTATCTAGCTGTAAATGGATACCTTGCTCTGCTAAGAAGATAGGGAAGGCATAGGCAGCTTGTAAGGGATCACCCAAGCTAATTTAAAATGCTGGATTTGTTTTTTGTTTTTTTTTTGGTTTGGTTTGGATTATCTTCATTGCACACGGACTACTCCATCAGTGCTCCGATCTCCTCCCTTAGATCACACAAGGAGGATCTCAGCACAGTGCACGAACTCCGTAGCACAGGCGAGAATCCCAATGTATGTATATAGGAATCACACATTCTATAAATATTTTTGTGGTGGGTAGGTTTCTAATTTTTAAATTTTGTCAGGGCAGCGGCCTGATAGGCCTACCCTTTACGATTTCCAACTGCCGTGGGATTTTTAACGTGCGCAACTTGCACACAGAATCTTCTATTTTTTCGCCCTTATCCGAGAAGGCTAGGCATCCGATCTCACTACCCAGGAGACAAGGGGGAAGTATGACAACATTAGGACCACTGGTTCTGATAAAAACAATTTCCATAAATTATATTCCCTCAACTGGGAATCGAACCTGGTACCTCTAGAGCTCGAGACGGACGTCATACCTCTTAGCCACTCTGACCCCAGTAAAAAAAAAAAAAAAAAAAAAAACAGCTGGAATAGTATGGTGAAGTGTTTAACATTTAACTCCTCTACGGTAGTATCTGATATGGGACTACCTTGACCTTGGTCATTTCGCGACACCATCAGGAAAACAGAGCGTCCCAAAAATGACTGGATAGAAGAAAGATAAGGAGAGGAAAGAAGAATAATCAATATATATAAAATCCCAGCTTTTTCTGTCACTAACGCTAAGGGATGCAACTTTGGTTGAAAGTTAGATATTAATTGTATTGTTTCCCTTATATGTACTCTCCTGAAAATAGTAACACTCTACAAAGAAAAGTGCTCAAATGACGGTGTGCACAAAAATATATTTATAGAATTTGTGATCCCGTATACACACATTGGGATCCTCGCTGCTGCTACGTAGTTCATGTACTGTGGTGATGCACAGAGGTTTTTTAAAATACTTTTGAAAAAGTAAAATTGCCGTTAGGTATTGCTGCTTTTGAATTTAATTCCCGTTTTATGCCGGGTTTTTACAGTAGTGTTATCATAAATAAAGCTACATATATATCCCAGGATCTCTGACGACTAAATAAATAATAGGCCTACTGTACTCTCAGCCGTGTCGTACAAGGTGACTAATATAAAGTTGTGGATGGAGTTTGCAACCTCATCGAGTAAAACTAATAGCCAGAGAAAGCACTGCTGGAAGAACATGACTACCATGTGCAGACGTCATGCAAGAGGACCAGATGTAGTGGTGGGTCCATGCTCAACAACGGCCGTACAGGAAATTGAATACACTTTTGAAATAAAGAAATGAATGGACAAATCATAAGACAGGAACAGACACTAAATTTAGTAAAATGGCGCAAGGGGAGATTACCAAAATGCTTGAAACTTCAGTAATAAAATGTAGTCTCATAGCAGATACTGTCGTAGGGGAGTCAAGTGTTCATATACTGGGTCCAGCGTCGAGGTGGGGGGGGGAACCAGTTACCTTCCTCGCTGCCTTTTCCTTCCCTAACTTGAAGAGAAGAGTCAGGTACCCATTATCAGCTGGTTAGACTGGAGCGTGTCGGTACCGAGATTCGAACACGGCACCTGTGCAGCGAGAGAACTGTGCTCTAACCACTCTGCCAATCGGACGCTCAACTTCAGTAGTAGAAAGACGAAATAAATGTGATAAATAATAAAGAAATCGATAAAACTAGGAAGGAAAGTTTAGCAAAAGGCAGAAAAAAAGAAAAAGCTGAAAGGAAGACAAACCCAAGGAAACTATATTGCAGGCCCGTTAACCTAAAGTGTCGACTGGTAACTGTCAGACTGGGCCCCGCGTAGGTCATATATGCCAGCGCCGAGGTGTCAGAGCCGCGGAGCGAACTCACCTGCGAGTGGTTGCAGATACCGGCCACCCACAACTTACCTATCTCACTGCCCGTGGAGGAGACCCCGTGTTTTATTGTGTGTCTATCAAACTGTGATACGGGGGGCAGATTAGAAACGATTACTGATGGGGATCGGAGAGTGGCGGATGTAGTGTTGTTTCTTTAAATGTCTTATTTGTTGTTGACTGTACTGTTTATTCGTGGTGATAATCTTGCAATAGATGTTTGTAGTTTATTGTAAAACAAAAAATATTGCACAAATAGCATAAGTTTTGTTTTTGTTTGTTAGGGGGTTGGCCTTCTTAGCCATTTGAGGTTGAGGTACCCCCTTGGAGGAGCGTCCGATTGGTAAAGGGGTTAGAGCGCTGGCCTCTAGTGGCAAAAGTACAAGGTTTGAAACCCGGTAGGGACCGAAGACGCAGCAAAACAGATGAATGCAGTCAGCGACTCATAGCTTGACTGCTTGCGTCAGGGTCAGCGAACCAGAGCTGGCCAAGACCCTACTCCAACTCCAAGTGGTGGTCCTGGAAACAGGCTGCATCACTGCAGTCTGGCTGAGAGAGTAAGGATCGAAGAGGGAAGGCAAACCCGGTCCCAAAAAATTCCGTGCTGAAGTCGGATGTGTCGGGCCGAAAGGTGCAAATATCGCAGCTTCGCTGTAAACGGCGACACAAACCTGATTCTGCTATTGAGTCAGGAAGGCAAATGCAGCCAGGAAGGGAACTGTTCACCCCACATCTCTACAGTGAAATCTCTAACACTTCACTCGCCTACGGCAGTATCTGCTATGGGACCACCTTTTTATGCCCCCCCCCCCCCCTGGAGGGTCCTCATGTATGCCCACCCCCAACCCCCTCCCTAAGATTATTGAAGGTACAGAACGCTAACAAAGAGTGTTTGTTCGGTAGCCTATTTTTGTTAACGCATGTACAGTAATATTTATAGTGGAATCAAGAATGACTACTCATTAAATGTTAAACTAACTTAAATGTTCAGTATTATTAAGATTATATATCAAACAATAATTACAAAAAAAGATTTACTCACTGAACCTAATCAGTGGCGTACTAAGAGGGATGTGGAAAGGGGGGGGGGGGTGTTTGCCCCGGGTGACAGCCGTGGATGGGTGCAACTAGACACTATTATAATATACTGTTCAAAAAAAGAAACGCAACATTATTGCAGTGGTAATGGACACCAAATTTCAAACGTGTACCAAAATTTTATTTTACGGAATTAATGTTTCAATCTTGGCATAAAGCAACTTTCGGACTTAAACAATGAAATGATGTTCATTAAATTTGGTTTGGACTTTTTATTCTTTGCGACTGAGGCCTCCGTTTCAGTAAGGTGTATGGCCTCCTCTGGCCTCTATCAGAGAACGACATCTCCTTGACATGGATCCGATTAGCCGTTGGATCTGTTGTTGTGGGATGGCTGCCCACTCTTCCCGCAGTGCAAGAGACAACTGTAGGAGATTGGCTGGAGCCACGTCTCGCTGGCGGAGTCGTCTGTCGAGTTCATCTCATAAGTGTTCTATGGGGTTCATGTCTGATGACATGGCTTGCCACGGAATGGTCTGGACGTTGTTGTCAGCGAGGAACTGGGTGGTGAGTTGTGCCACATGAGGTCGAGCGTTATCCTGCTGAAAAATCGATCCTCGCGCAGCCAGAAGTGGAAGGACGTGAGGACGCAGAATTTCAGCGACGTATCGTTGGGCATTCAGGCGTCCTTCAATTTGCACCAGGTCACTTCTTCCCATGAAGTTGATCGCCCCCCACATCAGTACACCTCCACCACCATGTGGAGGAGCCTCATCAACGCTGTTCTGGGCGTAGCGCTCATGGACTCTGCGGTAAACTCTTCTCCGTCTATCGTGTCGCTGGAGCACAAAAAATGATTCATCACTAAACCAAACCCGTCTCCAGTCATTCCCAACGGTCCATTGACGATGCTGGTTCGCCCACTGCAGTCGGTTTTGGCGATGCCGGTCCGTAAGAACAGGACCTCTGTAGGGTCTTCTAACCCAAAGACCAGAGTCGTGCAGCCGGTTCCTGACCGTTTGATCTGAAATTCGACGAGCTGCTGACATTGACTGGACTGTGGAGGACGCAGATGCAAGTCGATTCCTGAAGTGACGCAGCCGTATGAAGCGGTCTTCGGCAGGAGTTGTGACTCTGGGTCTTCCACTGCGCGGCCGGTCTGCCACTGAGCCAGTTTCTTGAAATCGCCTCCAAAGGCGACTAATGGTGCTTCTAACCACATTAAATTGTCTGTCCACTACACTTTGTGACTGTCCAGTCTGTAAACGTCCGATGATGATGAGTCGTTGTTCTGTAGTGAGATGAGCCATACTTGCGCATTGAATGTTCAACAGAATTTATTCGAGGAGCGTCAATCTTTTATAGGCATTCAATAATATGGTCAGAGAGTTTTGTGTTCAGTAAGTTTCACGGGATTCTCAAGAACCTGTCACGAGTTATTGTCAAAAATGTTGTTTTGACCTTGACCTCTTTCATGACCTCACGAATCATGAGGTGAGTACAATTCAGGTAACCACGAGAAGTTAATGACCAGATGGACACAGTCGATAGATTGACTGATGTCCAATCAGCGAATATCTTTTATAAAAGTAACACCAAAAAAGTTGCGTTTCTTTTTTTGAACAGTATAGTTAAAAATATTAGCTATGTTAAATATATACTTGTAAGCGTGTTTCTATTGGGGGGAAAGAGAGTTGTGTCAAAGGCAGGATTCGCCGGAATGGCCAAATACTTTGAGTGCGCTCCTGAATCTAATGAGAGACATGCCCTGGTGTTTTACTGAAATTAAATGTAAAAGCTGATACGTGGTAGCGACTGTCTGCTGAAGCCGAAACCACCCTTTCCCCCCCCCCCCCCCCCCCCCCCCCCCCCCTTTCCCCCCAATTAAAATACAAATGGCAATATCATAGGTATGCACATGCCATTTAGACAATAAATTATTTTGCAATTAACTGATACATTTTTCACTAACAATTAAACATATGAAAATCCGCTATTTTTGTACACAACTCTCGATAAACCCCCAGCGATAAGCAGAAACCCCCGTTTGAGGATCAAATACAGCATCCGCCACGGGTGCCAAATACTTTAAGTACGCCCCTGAATCTAATTGTCACGGATTGCCTCCCCTGCTTTACAGCAGTGGTCCAACAGTGACCAAAACTCAAGAGTATTTAATATTGGCGTCCAAGGTATCTACTTGCGCGCAAGATTACTCTTGGCAGAGATGTAGATAGAAGGTTAATAATACTACTACCTGAAGGGAGCTTTCACAAGATATTTCCAGAAGTCACGAACAAGGTTGCATTATGCTGAACAAATGTTAACGCATTATATCTGGTCCGTCACCTTTTGTGAAGGATTTAGGCAATGGTTTAGCCCATTCAAGCCCCCAGTTGGTGTAATCCAGCGAATTCCCTCTTATAAGGCATAGCTCTGTTTAGTGTAAATATATGTCTATGTATTTATATATAGATTAACTATTCTGGCTCATACGTTTGCTTTCATACATATAACTGAATCAACTATTATTGTTTAGTTTCAAAACAACAGGTAACAAATTTATAGTGAAATAGTCTTTAACAGGTTAAAATAAATATGGAAAGATTATTGGAATTTTGATAATTATAAATTTCTCATCATTGAGACGTAGGTGGAAATTTAACTTTATACTTAAAGTTTAACTGGAATTGTCCCTTTTTTTGCTGGTGCCTTTTAGTTAGCACTTAGCCTGTATGAGTGAGTCCTGCAGCTGTGGTTCATCAATTCTGCGATGACGAAAGCCTTCTCCACACTCTTTTCCACTGTCGACGGTTAGGATGGATGCTTTTCTCTCACACTAGCTGCGTTAGTATCACAAATTGTTCGCCGCAAACTAATAGGCTCATTGTCATGGGCTCCACCCACTAATGTTAACCTCTCAGAAGAATTAAATTCCCGAGCACACAGTGTATCTCAGGGAATATGATGAAAATTCACCCATATCCTTCTAGGTGTTAACTAGGAAATTGCGTCTGGAGTGCATGAACAATGATTTGCCTGAATTACCATTAAAAAAGGTACATAATTCTCACAAGATAATATGTTATACCTTAGGCACATGTGATGTAAACCACTCATCACTGCTCCAGTCGGAGTCTGGGGTCGCTCTGCTGTCCGGTTTCCCGCACGACTAGTCAGAAACAATCACCAGCTATTGCTGTAGTGGTTCATGAATATACTATTTTCATATGTTGAGGTTGCCAGCCTCATATATATATCCACTAGCAAGAAAACATGTTAAATTCACGTTTGTAATAGAAATGTTTACACTTACCCCAAATAATGGGTATACACAATCTCCTGCACAGATTAGAATGACACACAGCACTTTGGTTAGATGCTGTTCGAATCACTTTGGTCTGGGAAATTAGAGTTAATTCCTCTGACGACGAGTGTCTCTGCGAAATCACTACCTGGGAAAACTTGGATTAAAGTCCTCTTATGACTGGTGAATCTGATTCCTAGGTTTCCAGTCTTGTTATATTAAAGTCATGGCCCCTTAAGTTTCCAGTCTTGTATTTAAATGTGCGGATTTATTCTTAAGTTTTTGAGAGTTGCCCAAATACGTTGAACTGTCACTTATAAGTATGGAATACTAAGTCCAATTTCTCACTGGCTTCTGGGGAGTTGTTCGCAGTACAATGCGATCTCTCTGTGTGTTCTGTGTCTGGAATTTCACTACATTATATTGTACAGTTTCCAGTTCAAAACCAGCTGGGTTTCCGCTGAATGTTCCAATCAAATTCATTGTAGATTCTGGCGAACCAATCGCTCTCTAGCACTAGAGGGGTCGGTTTGTTTATCATTACTCATATCACGCGTATTTGAAAAATATTAAAACTAAATATACACGCGTGGCCTCTTCTTCTTCTTCTTCTTCCGTCCTTAGCCACCGACCTTCAAAGCAGTCAGTGGCCATTACGCCTAGTGGCGTCTTAGGGCAACAGCAGATAGGTTTTCTTTGCCATTGTTTCCTATCACGCCTAGTGGCGTCTTTAGGGCAACGGTAAATCAACCCATTTGCTGTTGTTTCCGTAATCGAAGTGACTGGCAAACGGGTGACCAGCCCGTTGTTGCGTGGCCTCTTACAACAGTGATATCATATGGTTACATAAGACTTCCGGCCGCACCTCTGTTTACCACAATATTGTGACCGAGTGCTCCTGGCGTAATGTCTTTCTGCCAGATGTCTACCCCGACAGATTATCTAATTATCGCCTTTATTTGCGTGCCGCCGCCAGACAGATGTCTGGTCAGACAGTGTTGTTTTCTTTCATCGTACGCACAAATTCAAGCTTGTGTCAACACGATATCCTGTCACCCTATCTCTTCATACTCCTTGTGGTGAAGTGGGATGTTATAAATATTTATAGGGGACTTAGTGTACTGACTGAGATCAGCTGTGAAGGTATATATATCTAATAAGAGTAGTGTATTATATATATATAACCTTACTTGCTACCACATATCTATATATCTCAGTCAGAATTATTCTGGAATAGTGTGATGACTACGTTATGTGTCTAGGGTATGTGTATGATGAAGTGTAAGTCACAACAACAGACAGATAAACAATTTAATTTAATCCACTACTCTTAACAACACTGTGACACTCACATACATATAACACTCTATGAGAATATCTTAAAGAAGTCACTCGTAACTTTTCAAATAACAATATGTATTCATTACTGGCATGAATGAATATGTGTCCTGATTCAACTACAAGGGAACCAGGAATCACAATCAATTTAAATTACAAGTTTATGTACAGAATTTATCAATATGAATATTGTAGTGACATATATTATTAAAAATATCCTATGTGTGTCAGTTGTGTAGTGGTAATATGAGGTAATACTGGTTTTGTTTTGTTCAAGCTCTGTTGGTATTTGTCATCATGACTTCAATAGTTTGTCTTTTGGGACTAGTATTGGAGATGTTCTCAGTTCCTGATATTAAGACAATTAAATTCCCCTCTTAATGTTAATTTTACAAAGTCATTTCAAGATGAGGGGACATAATGTTGAGCTCAGCTGGCCAAGTTAGCTTATCTGGCGTGATGGCGGCAGGAAAGGACTCCTCTGCTCGAATTCTCCTCTGGGCTCTGGAGACACCTCACTGATAGCTAAAAGGACCAAGGAGTATGCTGTCCGACACTGGATTCAGCAAAGCTCTGACCAGGTGCTGCTCAGTACCATCAAGACCACTGTCCCTGAAATCAAGAAGGATGTACCTTCTACTTCATAACTAACTTATACTCTCTTTTACACTGATCACAATACAGCACAAACATTGAGTTCAGAGCGTTAGGCCAACTGTCAGCTTCATTCTGAAGTACTTTATACCAGCATTAACCTCCTTAATGGTTACTACGCCTCTGCAATTCCAGCATTATTTCTTTCTAGTCAATCATCTAGGTGTCAGTGTACTATTTGGCCATTCCATGCCGTTTTACTTCCCTCCGACACCCTCTGTTCAGGCTGGAGCATTATAGGCTTTATCTCTTGTTTGCCACTGAACTACACATATATATACAGGCATAAATTAACAATTTACATTCAATTTTCATTAAAAGATACTGAATGGTTCAAGCTTACCACAATTTCATGGAAATAAACACAGATACGTTGATTAGCAATGAATTCTGGCACAATTACTGGCACAAATTTCCATCTGCTTATGTTCCAGGCTTTTATTTTAGCAAAATTGTGAGCTGGCTTCAACGCACTGTTGCTTTATCAAGCTTATTTAAACAAGTGGTTTCGAACTAACGCTCCCAAGTGTGTATATCAGTGAGACTGGCCAATGAGCCACGTTTCGACAAGTGTTTGAAAAAATGTTACCTTTTCCCGTTTCCCCTAACAACGAAAGATAGTATTTATAGTCCGACCAATCGTGGTTAGGCTTTCATTTGTTGCGCTCCAATCAATTGGGAGTTTACATGGTAGGCTATTTATGTAACGTAAGGTTTTTTCAAACACGTTAAAAAAAAAAATTTTATGAGCAGAAATGATTCCATGCTGTCAGGCATCCTCACTATTTTATTTTGGGTATAATTTATTAATTCCTGGACTATTTGCGTAACGTTTTACATATTATTTGTCAGCAAGCCCTAAGGAACCCAAAAATACAAATTTAAAGGAGCTACGTGGCTGCGTTCAAAATATGTATTTTCTACCTCCTGTTTCGAAGATGTGCTGTCTGGGTACTGTTATGTTTTCAACCGTAAACCCATCTAATGTTGTCTTTCCTAATAAGAGTTTTTTATGATTTATGAACCTAACTCTGGGAAAGGGTAGTGTATTTTATCACTGTCCGTCTGAAAAAAAATTAGTGCATGTAGACTTACACGCGTGATGGCGGCATTTGTGTATCGCGCGACGCGTGTTGCATGCGTTCCTGATTTTCAGCCCTCCCCTCTCTCTTTATCCTTTTGTCCATCTGTTCGTTCGTTTTGGTAACGTAATATAATTAATGTTAGGATTAATTTAGGTCATTACGCAGGGCCTCTCAATGTTTTTCTTAGAAATGCAGCACACGTTTCATTGAAGAACGCGGGTAATAATATAGTAGGCTTTTACTATCAACGTGAAAGCGTTACAATTTGCAGACGTAGCAGAAAACAAGGGGGATTTCTAGTACATTCTTTGTGACAGCACTGTTATTTTACCATTGCTCTTCTCTTTATTAATTTTATTTGTTAGGCTTCATATTTACTTGATAATTTATATATGTGGATTAGAATATTCCACGACACCTCCCCTCTTAAAACAGACATTATATGTCAGTCCTTTATTCTATATACACATAGAGAAATTCATTATTATTTCTGGTGTTTACGGTGATTCTCATCACACGGATGGCGGCTTAAAAAATCCGCTCCCAAATTGGTTTTTCCAGATATATACTCAATGCTAAAATTATATGGAGCCAAAAGTAAAGACCATCGGAGTAACCTGGAGTTCTCATGCTTAGCCTGTGCTAGAAACGATAAAGGTTTGTGATCTGTTTGCAACTTAAATGCCTTCCCATATAGATAAATATTGAATTTCTTTATCGCCCATATTACTGCAAGACATTCTTTTTCGCTAGTTGAGTAGTTGATTTCAGCTTTATTCAACTTTCTGCTAGCATATGCCACTGGGCTTAATTCCCCATCCAATGCATCTGATTTCTGTAGTAGAGTTGCACCTAACCCAATATTACTTGCATCCGTCCTTACAATGAATTCTTGACTTAAGTCAGGTAATTTCAAAATGGGTTTACTTGTGAGCTTTTCCTTCAATTCTTGGTAAGTCATTTCACATTGTGGTGTCCATGTAATGCGATCTGGATGTCCTTTACGTGTCAATTCCGTTAAAGGTGCACATATGGAATTAAAGTTTTTGATATACTTCTGGTAGAAACCACATAATGAGACAAAGGATCTCACGTCCTTCTTGGTTTGTGGTCTCGGGGCTTTCTGTAGTTTCTCTAAATTCTTTGGGTCAGGGGTCATGTTTCCCTGATAAACTGTGTGTCCCAAAAATTCCAATTCTTTACATCCAACGCAACATTTGGTGGGTCGGGCTGTTAAATTTGCCTCCCTAAGTCGATCAAACAGCATGTTCAGAGAGTCAATGTGTTCCTCAAATGTTTCTGTTGCTATAAGGATATCATCCATAAAATTTGTTATACAGGGATTATTCAGAGGATCCAATAATTTTCTCATCATTCTAGAGAAGACACTAGGCGCATTCTTCAATCCAAATGGCAATCTATTAAACTCATAGTGTCCTTCTGAGGTACTAAAAGCTAGGTATGGTCTAACCTCAGGCTTTACTGGAATCTGATAGTATCCTTTACTCAGATCCACTTTTGAGAAATATTTAGCTTTATTTAGTCTGGCAAACAGCTGATTTGTATCCGGCAATGGATCCACCTGTCCTTCTGTAATAGCGTTCAGTCTCCTGTAATCTATACAGAGTCTATGTTCTCCAGAGGGCTTCCTTAAAAGTACAACACCGGAACTATACGAAGACTCACTGTGCGAAATAATTCCTTCCTTCAACAGATAGTCTATCTCTTCCTTCAAAGCTTTCTCCTTAGCAATGGAATCGAATATGGTTTCATACAGACAGGTGTGGGGTCTATTAGTTTCATATCATATTCCAATAGGTTTGTATGCCCTGGTCGGTCTGTTAACACCTCTGCATGATTATTTAGAACCTGTTGCACTCTCTCTTTCTGAGTTTTCGTTAAATGTGTACTGATTTTCACCTGTGCTGCTGTCTCACAGGGGTGTAATGGATATTCAAATGATGAAAGTGGTTCCTTTTTCATCTCCATGGCGATGGACAAGGTCAACAAGTGTGTCTCTTCCTGATGTTCTCTTTCCAAATATTTCTTCAGGAGATTCACATGATAGATTTTTTCTTTCCCCTTCTTATCTATCTTATAATTTGTTCTAGACACCTTCTCTAGAACTGTATATGGACCCTGCCATCCAATTTGTAACTTATTCTGACTCCCGGGCAAAAGAAGCAGTACCTTCTCTCCCACAGCCAAATTTCTGTCTTTCGCCTTCCTGTTATAATAGGCAGCATGTTTCTTCCTGGCTTGTTTCAAATTTTCATTGGCAAGTTTCCAGCCAGTTTTCAACCGAGTGGTCAGCTCATTCACATATTGGTATGAAGATGTAATGTTTTCCTCTGCCTTTTCATCAGTCCACGTTCTTAACAAAGCTTCAAGTGGACCTTTTATTGGCCTTCCAAACAATAATGTTGCCGGGGCCATACCGGTTGAACTATGGGGTACCTCCCGATAAGCAAAGAGGGCGGCGTGCAGGTACTGGTCCCATGTATCTGGTTTTTCGTGTGCCAACTTTCTCAGGATCGACATCAATGTGCCGTTAAATCTTTCCACTTGGCCGTTCCCTTGGGGATGATACACACTACAATGGAAGTGTTTGGCCTGGAAGATCCTGAAAACTTCTTCAGTTAGTTTCCCCTTGAACTGAGAGCCATTATCAGTCAAGATTTGATTGGGAAAGCCTAACCTTGTGAAAATTGTGAGCAATGCCTCTGCCACATGTTTAGAATCAATCGATGACAGGGCTACTGCCTCTCCCCACATAGAACAAGTGTCCACCAGAGTCAGAATGTAGCTGTTCCTTCTCTTGGTTCGGGTGAGAGGTCCCACAAGATCCACGGCAACTCTCTCAAAGGGTGTTCCCACTATGGGCATTTCCCCCAGAGTTGCTGGTGCAGTCCAATGTTTAGGTGCTACTCGTTGGCACTCTGGACAGGATTTTACATATCGTTTGATATCTTCAGTTATTCCTGGCCAGAAATAGTGACAAGCTATTCGCTGTCCTGTTGCGCTGATTCCCATATGACCACTGAAGGGAATCGCATGCCCTAGTTCCAACACTTTAGTCCTATATGAAGTGGGAAGGACCAGCTGTCCGTGACCATTGGATTCAGATCCAGCCTTCCTATATATCAGTTTGTTCTTCATATAAAACTCTCCCTTGCCTGGAGGTGTATGAGATTTGGGCAACTTCTTGAAACATGGCTTGAGTGTTTTGTCCTCAGCCTGTGCCTTCCTCATCTCATCTGGGTGAGTATTTATGGGATTATCCTCCTCCTTCTTTGACTGTGATCTGGTCTGCACTGTTGCCAATATCACAGGTCTCTTGGGATTCCCCAAGAAGACATATCTACACCCCAATATTAGAGGGTAGATTGGCTCATTTATCACTGCTGCTTTTATGATTCCTTCCACATATCGCGTTTTCACTTTTATTCGGGCGACGGGAAGTGTCATGGTAGCTACATCCTTGGTTGCAGTTTGAATCTCCACTGTTTCTGTGGTGTATTGATCGGCCTGCACCAGGTGAGAACTCACAACGGAATCGTAATCTAAACCGGTATCATATAAACATCTTATAGTGACACCATTACAGATGACATCTTCACACACTGGGGGGTGGTATGGTTCCTGTAATTCTGCAGGTTTGCCCTTCTTTTCCTTTTTCCCCGATGTCATAGCAGCAAAATGAGGAGGTTTCCTTCTACAATGGTCAGTGTCATGATTGTTCATCTTACAATTTTTACACCACCTTTTTCCTTGGTTGAAAGATTTTCTTTCATCATATTTCCTTTCATCGAATTGTGGGAATTTATTTTTATTTTCATACCGTGGCCTATCAAATTGGTGCTTACCTTTATTTTGATCCTTAGGATCAAATTTATTAAAGTTCTGTGGTGCCCTAAAGTTGTCCACCTGTTTCTTTTTATTACCTGTTACCTCTGCTTGAGCTGCTTGATACCTTTCAGCAACATTTAGCAACTCATCCAGCCTCTCTGCACCTTGTTCCATGAGAAACTTTCTCAGGTCTGGAGCCATGGACTCTCTTAATTGCTCTATAAGGACCATTTCCTTAAGATCTTGGGTTTTCCCCAGAGAAGTCCATTTCTCCAAGTATGTCTCTATTCGTGCAGAGAACTGGTGATATGTTTCACCTGACAGTAGTTTAGCATTCCTAAATTTTTTCCTATAAAATTCTGCATTCTTTTCATACCTTAACAAAAGAGCCTGCTTTAGCATGTCATAATTTTCCTGATCACCTCTGCTCATTTTTGCAAAAACTTCATAAGCTGCCCCACGAAGTCCCTGAGATAACTTTAAGCTCCACCTTTCTCTCTCTAACCCATACGTGGTAGCTAATAGTTCATACCTATTTAGGTAGCTCTCAATATCATCGTCTTTCTCAACAAAATGATCTAAATGAAAATTCATAGCTGAGGTTGAGGCTCCTTGAGTAACCGTAGCATCAGAGGCAAAGGGACTGGCACCATTTTCAGGAGCATGGCCTTGAAACTCAAACTCCCTTAGTCGTAACTCATGTTCCCTTTGTAATCTTTTATCTTCTGCTTCCCTTTCTGCAGCTAATCTCCTCTCTTCCCTTTCTGCAGCTAATTTCTTCTCTTCCCTTTCTGCAGCTAATTTCTTCTCTTCCCTTTCTGCAGCTAATTTCTTCTCTTCCCTTTCTGCAGCTAATTTCTTCTCTTCCCTTTCTGCAGCTAATTTCTTCTCTTCCCTTTCTGCAGCCAATCGTTTGTCTTCTCTTTCTGCCTCCAATTTCTTAGCCTCAGCCTCAATCTGCAACCTCTTAGTCTCAGCCTCAGCTTCAAACTGTAACTTCTTAATTTCCTTGTCAGCCTCTAACTTTCTTTCGGCTTCAAACCTTCTTTCTTCACGTTCAATAAATTTGTCACATTCCGTCGTGACATAGGCAACCATAACTTGCCCATCTAATCCTAACTCTTTTGCAGTCTGAACCGCAGCAGATCGAAATTTGGCCAGGTCCGCCATTGTCTATTATGTAAATTTATACAATGTCTAACCAACAATTCAATCTCTAATGGACAACACAGGCACCGTGAGCTCAACCTTATTTAATTCCACCCAAGGATACCTTTTAATTCTTATATTCCCTGAAGTGAATTACCCCCAATATTTTTAATAGGGAAAGATTCAAAATCCCAAGAGCGAGACCCCAATATATGTGGTGAAGTGGGATGTTATAAATATTTATAGGGGACTTAGTGTACTGACTGAGATCAGCTGTGAAGGTATATATATCTAATAAGAGTAGTGTATTATATATATAACCTTACTTGCTACCACATATCTATATATCTCAGTCAGAATTATTCTGGAATAGTGTGATGACTACGTTATGTGTCTAGGGTATGTGTATGATGAAGTGTAAGTCACAACAACAGACAGATAAACAATTTAATTTAATCCACTACTCTTAACAACACTGTGACACTCACATACATATAACACTCTATGAGAATATCTTAAAGAAGTCACTCGTAACTTTTCAAATAACAATATGTATTCATTACTGGCATGAATGAATATGTGTCCTGATTCAACTACAAGGGAACCAGGAATCACAATCAATTTAAATTACAAGTTATGTACAGAATTTATCAATATGAATATTGTAGTGACATATATTATTAAAAATATCCTATGTGTGTCAGTTGTGTAGTGGTAATATGAGGTAATACTGGTTTTGTTTTGTTCAAGCTCTGTTGGTATTTGTCATCATGACTTCAATAGTTTGTCTTTTGGGACTAGTATTGGAGATGTTCTCAGTTCCTGATATTAAGACAATTAAATTCCCCTCTTAATGTTAATTTTACAAAGTCAGTTCAAGATGAGGGGACATAATGTTGAGCTCAGCTGGCCAAGTTAGCTTATCTGGCGTGATGGCGGCAGGAAAGGACTCCTCTGCTCGAATTCTCCTCTGGGCTCTGGAGACACCTCACTGATAGCTAAAAGGACCAAGGAGTATGCTGTCCGACACTGGATTCAGCAAAGCTCTGACCAGGTGCTGCTCAGTACCATCAAGACCACTGTCCCTGAAATCAAGAAGGATGTACCTTCTACTTCATAACTAACTTATACTCTCTTTTACACTGATCACAATACAGCACAAACATTGAGTTCAGAGCGTTAGGCCAACTGTCAGCTTCATTCTGAAGTACTTTATACCAGCATTAACCTCCTTAATGGTTACTACGCCTCTGCAATTCCAGCATTATTTCTTTCTAGTCAATCATCTAGGTGTCAGTGTACTATTTGGCCATTCCATGCCGTTTTACTTCCCTCCGACACCCTCTGTTCAGGCTGGAGCATTATAGGCTTTATCTCTTGTTTGCCACTGAACTACACATATATATACAGGCATAAATTAACAATTTACATTCAATTTTCATTAAAAGATACTGAATGGTTCAAGCTTACCACAATTTCATGGAAATAAACACAGATACGTTGATTAGCAATGAATTCTGGCACAATTACTGGCACAAATTTCCATCTGCTTATGTTCCAGGCTTTTATTTTAGCAAAATTGTGAGCTGGCTTCAACGCACTGTTGCTTTATCAAGCTTATTTAAACAAGTGGTTTCGAACTAACGCTCCCAAGTGTGTATATCAGTGAGACTGGCCAATGAGCCACGTTTCGACAAGTGTTTGAAAAAATGTTACCTTTTCCCGTTTCCCCTAACAACGAAAGATAGTATTTATAGTCCGACCAATCGTGGTTAGGCTTTCATTTGTTGCGCTCCAATCAATTGGGAGTTTACATGGTAGGCTATTTATGTAACGTAAGGTTTTTTTCAAACACGTTATAAAAAAAATTTTATGAGCAGAAATGATTCCATGCTGTCAGGCATCCTCACTATTTTATTTTGGGTATAATTTATTAATTCCTGGACTATTTGCGTAACGTTTTACATATTATTTGTCAGCAAGCCCTAAGGAACCCAAAAATACAAATTTAAAGGAGCTACGTGGCTGCGTTCAAAATATGTATTTTCTACCTCCTGTTTCGAAGATGTGCTGTCTGGGTACTGTTATGTTTTCAACCGTAAACCCATCTAATGTTGTCTTTCCTAATAAGAGTTTTTTTATGATTTATAAACCTAACTCTGGGAAAGGGTAGTGTATTTTATCACTGTCCGTCTGAAAAAAAAATTAGTGCATGTAGACTTACACGCGTGATGGCGGCATTTGTGTATCGCGCGACGCGTGTTGCATGCGTTCCTGATTTTCAGCCCTCCCCTCTCTCTTTATCCTTTTGTCCATCTGTTCGTTCGTTTTGGTAACGTAATATAATTAATGTTAGGATTAATTTAGGTCATTACGCAGGGCCTCTCAATGTTTTTCTTAGAAATGCAGCACACGTTTCATTGAAGAACGCGGGTAATAATATAGTAGGCTTTTACTATCAACGTGAAAGCGTTACAATTTGCAGACGTAGCAGAAAACAAGGGGGATTTCTAGTACATTCTTTGTGACAGCACTGTTATTTTACCATTGCTCTTCTCTTTATTAATTTTATTTGTTAGGCTTCATATTTACTTGATAATTTATATATGTGGATTAGAATATTCCACGACACTCCTCATGGACGATGTTATCAAGTCATGTAAGGAGAGAACAAGAAAGTATTCAGTGGGGGTACTGTATTTCAGAGCTGGCATTTGCTGATGATGTTGCCCTGATTTGGTAAATCAGAGGCACATCTCCAATCCAACCTGCAAGTCTGGAAGGAAGAGCTGGAGAAGAGAGGGATGGCCATAAGCAGCTCTAAAACAAAATCCATGGTGATATCACGAGAAGAAAGAAGACATCAGATTAAGCTGGGAGAACAGGTCCTGGAGCAGGTCGACCACTTTAAATACCTCGGAGCTATTATAGACCGAAACGGAGGCATCAAAGAAGAGTTGGCCACTCGAAAAGCAGCAGCTGGGAGACTTTTTCAGGCCATAAATCAAGGATTCCTCAGCAAGTGAGAGGTTGGTAAGAAAACGAAGATGGCTGTATACCGCTCCACGTATGTCCCAGTCTTGATATATGGATGCAAGTCATGGGCAATGACTACAACCCATAAAAGCCAGATCCAAACCTCAGAAATGAGGTATCCGAGGAAGGTGGTTGAAGTAACAAGAAGAGACATGGTCCGCAACCAGACGATACGTCAAGGGCTTAAATCCCACCCCCTGCAGACCCAAGTAGAACAGTCCCAACTAAGATGGTTTGGCCATGTCTGCAGAATGGGAGAAGATCGGCTACCACGACAAGCATGGGAAACAAAGAACCAGGGATCCAGACCCCCAGGACGACCCAGAGTCCGCTGGGAGGACAACATTAGACAATCTTTGAAGGACCGAGGACTAGAATGGAACCAGGCCAGGAGGAAGACAGCCGATAGGATAGTGTGGCGCTCTCTTTTTCAAATCTCTACACCTCACGGTAGAAGGGGAACGACTAAGTAAGTAAGTAAGTCAACACGATCAGCAGTTTTTCACTGGTGTCTAATGTTGGACCGACGCGTTTAACTCATATTTCCCAGACCAAGTCATAAGATGAATTATATAAACAGTTTTCCCAGGCCAGGAATTTACAGAACATCAGCCGTCAGAAGAATTAACTCATACTTCCAGACCTACGTGATTTGAAGATTATAATACAGGGCTGTGTCCATTCTAAATCTGTGCCAGGAGGAGAAGTGGGTATTCCCAAAATTTTGGGGTAAGTGTAAACAATTTATTTACTAATGTAAATTCTACAGGTTTTTTGCTAAGTGGTTATATACAAGGCTGGCAACCTCAACATATGAAAATAGTATATGCATGAACCACTACTGCAAGAGCTGGTGATCGTTTCTGACTGGTCGTGCGGCAAACCCGACAGCAGAGCGACACCAGACCACGACGGGAGAAGCGACGAGTAATGAGTGATGATTACATCACATGTGCCTAAAGTGTATAGAATCATTTTGTGAGAGTTATATACCTTTTTTATTGTAATTCAGGCAAATCATTATTCATGCACTCCAGACTCTTTTTCCTTGTTAATACCCAGAAGGATATTGGTGAATTTTCATCATATTCCCTGAGTTACATTGTGTGCTCGGGAATTTAATTCTTCGGAGAGATTAACATTGGTGGGTGGAGAGCATGACAATGGGCCTGTTAGTTTGCGGAGAACAAATATACTTAGAAGAAGGCATTTGTTTCTGTCTATTTGTCACAGTTCGTGGTTACAAGCCATCAGACTTAAGTACTGAAGTGCCTACGCCACTAGTGTGAGAGAAGAGTATCAACACTAAACCGCCTACTGTGGACGAGTTACGTGAAGATGTGTACTCATCACCAAAAAGAAGTGACGGAAACCACAGCTACAGGACTCATCTGGAGCTAGGTTGTGTGTAACAGGCTACAGCAAAAATACGGACGTTATTAACGCCCTTCCTAAATCTCAGTGATGAAACCTTAATTTCAATTTTCACCCAATTTTCAATATTTATTTTCCCATGTTATAGACTAATTGACTATTAAATTTGTTGCATGTTATATTAAACTAATCAATAAAAGTTGATTCTGTTTATATGTATGAAAGCAAACATATGAGCTAGTTTTTCTTGATAAATACGTATACATACATAAATAAAGAGCCATTACTTATAACAGGGCATTCGTTGGATTACTCCAACTGGGGGGGGGGGGGGGGGGGGGGGGGGGGGGGCCTTGAACGGGCCAGAACCATTGCATAAACCCTTCACAAAAGGCGACGGGCAAGATAATAAGTTAACAAATTTGCTCAGCCCTTAAGCAGCGTTTGTTCTTGACTTCTGGGAATATCTTGTGAATGCGCCCCTAAGGCAGAAACGCCATTCATCTTCTATCTACATCTTTGCCAAGAGTAATCTTGCGCGAAGATAGATACCTTGGACGACCTACTTTTAAATACGCTTGCGTGTTGACCATTAGTGGACTACTTCTGCAAAGCAAGGGAGGCAATCTCGTGACAGTCAGGCGGATTCAAAGAGATAAGCGGGTGACCGGTCTGATGACTGGGTATAGTTACGTTCACCTGGCGGAACGTAAATACGTCTGAGGGGTCGTAAACAATAAGATACGAATTACTCCCGTAGCAAATACTGCCATAGGGGTGTGGCGTGTTAGAGACTTTCCCCGTGCTATGTCCAGCATAACGAGTAAAATGTATGAAAGGGTAAAATGAAATTCCAAATAACAAGTGAATAATGAGGAAATATGAAGAAAAGAAGTTTACTGCCGGAGGGCTGAAGGTGTGAGAGATCACACAAAAGAACAGGGACAGACATTTCGTCACACTAATGAGAGACATGTTGTGGCAGATTTTCGAATGTTGTACTGAAATTAAATGTAAAAGCTTATGTCCATGTCATTATAGTTTTTACTGTCTTGTCAATACTTTAAACTAGGATTTCTCAGACGACGGTTTCGCGGAACCCTAGGGTTCCGTGAGAGGTCGCTGGGGGTTCCACGAGAGATCGCGACTGACAAAAAAAAATAGTCGTTTTTGTTTTTACCTTTCCGTGGCGGTCGATGTTAGCGATCGCAGTGGTTGGCAATGACGTAGCAGCCCCATATGGTAGTGCGCAATAGGACTGTGTTCAATCTTGCACATACCATACTTCATTAGCATCTTGTAGAGTAGAAATTTGTGATAAGAATTTTAGGCTTACGTGGATAGTTTAAAAAACAAATAGTAGGAAATTTAAAAACGGGATAAACTGAAGTTCTGCTACCTACACTATTAACTTGCACTAAAGTTGATATCTCTCCTGGGGAGGGGCAACGACACTAAAAGAGTAGGCTAATAAGTTTGCTAAAATGAACAGATCCACGTACAAAAAATTATGCTTTACTCACAGGTGCATTGACACATTTTATTGGATTATTATATTTACAACTTACTGATCGCCTGAGACCTCAAACAGTTCCTCCGGAATAAAAGTCTAGAGAAAGGCAACTTTAAACTATATTCAGTTTACATTAAACTACATTCAGTTTACATTAAACTACATTCAGTTTACATTTAACTCTCTACTCATTTTTTTTTTCACTGACATTTCACCTCTGTTCACAGTTTCAGGGGGAAAAAATGTATCTGTCCATGCCCTCAACTCCTAGTAACTCTCTGTCTCTCCATCTGGCTCTCTCTCTCTCTCTCTCTCTCTGTGCTCAAAATACATGTGCGATTGAATGGATAAGGTATGTAAGATGACAGAGAGAAGAAGGGCAGAATGTAAGACGGGCATGCGTGCCCAATTCTTAACCCTTTGAAAATAACGTTCGTACGTTCGTTCGTTCTATCTGTCTGACTGTCTGTCTGTCTGTCTATCTATCTATCTTCTTTATTTTAAAACATACTTTAATTATGATTATTATTGCAAATGTTTGATGTTATATTACTTTTATAATGATAAATGCCTTAATAATGCTTAAAGTAAATGTGAGGATGGAAGGATACAGTATACATGATGAGAGAGAGAGGAAGGGCAGAATGTCAGACGGGCCTGCGTGCCCAATTCTTAACCCTTTGAAAATAAAGTTTGTTCGTTCGTTCGTTCGTTCTCTCTCTCTCTCTCTCTCTCTTACCATTTTCATCAATGCAAGAATAAGGGTAACGGAATAATTAAACTCCGCTTTGTTCGTAAATCGAATCCTGTTAAAACCATCCAGACGTCAGTCATGTTCTAAGCAAGTCATTAAGTGCAGCCAAAAAGGGACGCGGAAAACACACATTCGTGGCGCGTTCAAAAAAGCTTTGACCCAGAGAGCACGCGCAAACAGGACACAAATGCCAGGTTTAAAGTAAGCTGTTATGATAGTCGGCAGTCTTTTGAAGAACTTTAATGTTTGTTTTAGGAACCCGACATGTAACAGGGGTAGCCAGAAGAAAAATATTTTTTCTAATTTAAAAAGAAAAAAAATATATGGATGGAAAATGTCGAGTTTAGTGTAGATGAATTAGCATTTCCGAACATCTCACGTCTGTGTGTGGGATGGCATTCGAGTGTGTCATTGTATGGGATGGCATACGGATGTGTCATTGTATGGGATGGTATGTTACTGTGGGTCCGTGTGTTAAAAAGATGTTCTACCAAATTTTTAACGTGAGAAAACGTTTCGTTACAGTTAACCTGGTCGTCTATTTTAACGCACTTTGGTATCTTTTTTGTTTTAGGTAAAGATCGAAGCAAAGGGAAAGAATTCATTACATTAATGATGGGAAAGATTTGAAGGGAAAGATTTCAGTACATTAATGATTGATGGGAAAGATTTGAAGGGAAAGAGTTCATTATATTAATGATGGGAAAGAGTTCATTTCATAGTGTATCGCAAAGATTTGAATAGAAGGAGGCCATTACATGTCTTCTCTTCTTTGGCCCTTGGCCACTGACTAACAAATCAATCAGTTGTCAACACGCCTGGTGGCATCTTGTAGGACAACAACAAAATGTCTCCACTTTACTCGGTCGACAGCCTTCCTTCGTGTGGTGTCCCAGCTCTGGTTCATGCTTAGCATCTCTGCTTCTACAGTTCTTCACCTGGTAACTTTTGGTCGTTCTTACTGTCGCTTTCCTTCTAGAGTCCATAGCATGACAGTTCAGGTGATAGTGTCAGGGTCTCTTCTGAGGATGTGGCCAACCCAATTCCAGCGTCTACCCACTATGATGGTGTGCATGTCCTCTTGGTGGCTCCGAGTTAGCAGCTCTTGGTTGGTCATGGTGTTTGGCCAGAAAATTCTAAAAATTTTCCTTAGGCAGGTTGTGTGGACAGAGGACAATTTGGACATTTCCTGTTCTGTTATTCTCCAGCATTCTGCACCGTACAGAAGTACAGAAATTATGCAGCCTTTATATATTTTTAATTTAGTGTGTGTACTGTACTGGGAGGATTTTCAGACATTACATATGTATCGCAAAGATTTGAAGGGAAGGTCATTACATGTGTATTGCAAGAATTTGAATGGAAATGTCACGTGTAACGCAAAGCAGTAACGGGAAATAGTTTATTATATAACTAACGAAAAGATGTGAAGGAAAAGAGTTCATTATATATATATATATATATATATATAAAGGACGTTGGTTCCGTTGTGCCCATTTACAGCAAAGCTATATATCCGACTTATTTATATATATATCACTATATATAGCCTGTTTAGGATACCACTTGGAGGTGGAGTAGGGTCTTGGTCAGCTCTGGTTCGCTGACCCTGACGCAAGCAGTCAAGCTATGGGTCGCTGACTGCATTCTCTATTGTTGCGTCTTTGGGTCCCGAATTCGATCTTACTCTGTGCGCTTAATTCCGTTGGAGACAGGTATATAACTTTAAAGTTCATTCAGGGTAGTGGGATGGCCAAGAATCAGTTTCATTGCTAGCATAATGAATAAATAAATATTACACACATAAAGGTATGTTTTCAGGCACTCGTGAGAAATAAAGAAATAGAAAACTAGGCAAGAGAAGAACAACAGAAGTGAGTGGCTTACCGGAGAATCGAACCCAGGATCTTCCGAACGGCACCACCGCCTAGCTACGAAAGCGAATCACACTAACCTCCCTGCCAACTAGGCACAACCAGGAAAGTAGTAATGGCCGACCAAGATGAGGTTGAGCATAGCGCTGGTAATTCCATAATGTGAAACAAACTTCTACATAAACCGCCAAACAAAATGCACCTCATTGCTTTCCTGCAGATTTCTCGCCTGGAAGCTACTGCACTAGTGGTCATGGAAGCTACTGCACTAGTGACCCTGGAAGTTACTACACTAGTGGCCCTGGAAGCTACTACATTAGTGGTCATGAAAACTACTGTACTAGTGGCCCTGGAAGATACTGCACTAGTGGCCCTGTAAGCTACTGCACTAGTGGCCCTGGGAGCTACTGCACTAGTGGTCATGGAAGCTACTGCACTAGTGGCCCTGGAAGTTACTGCACTAGTGGCCCTGGGAGCTACTGCACTAGTGGTCATGGAAGCTACTGCACTAGTGGCCCTGGAAGCTACTGCACTAGTGGCCCTGGAAGTTACTGCACTAGTGGTCCTGTAAACTACTGCACTAGTGGCCCTGGAAGCTATTGCACTGGTGGCTCTGGAAGTTACTGCACTGGTGGCCCTGGAAGTTACTGCACTAGTGGCCGTGGAAGTTACTGCACTGGTGGCCCTGGAAGCTACTGCACTAGTGGCCCTGGAAGTTACTGCACTAGTGGCCCTGGAAGTTACTGCACTAGTGGTCCTGTAAGCTACTGCACTGGTGGCCCTGGAAGCTACTGCACTAGTGACCCTGTAAGTTACTGCACTAGTGGCCCTGGAAGTTACTGCACCAGTGGCCCTGGAAGTTACTGCACCAGTGGCCCTGGAAGTTACTGCACTAGTGGCCCTGGAAGCTACTGCACTAGTGGCCCTGGAAGTTACTGCACTAGTGGCCGTGGAAGTTACTGCACTGGTGGTCCTGTAAGTTACTGCACTAGTGGCCCTGGAAGTTACTGCACTAGTGGCCCTGGAAGTTACTGCACTAGTGGTCCTGTAAGCTACTGCACTGGTGGCCCTGGAAGCTACTGCACTAGTGACCCTGTAAGTTACTGCACTAGTGGCCCTGGAAGTTACTGCACCAGTGGCCCTGGAAGTTACTGCACCAGTGGCCCTGGAAGTTACTGCACTAGTGGCCCTGGAAGCTACTGCACTAGTGGCCCTGGAAGCTACTGCACTGGTGGTCCTGTAAGCTACTGCACTGGTGGCCCTGGAAGTTACTGCACTAGTGGCCCTGTAAGCTACTGCACTAATGACCCTGGAAGTTACTGCACTAGTGGTCCTGTAAGTTACTGCACTAGTGGTCTTGTAAGTTACTGCACTAGTGGCCCTGGAAGTTACTGCACTAGTGGCCCTGGAAGCAACTGCACTAGTGGCCCTGGAAGCAACTGCACTAGTGGCCTTGGAAGTTACTGCACTAGTGGTCCTGTAAGTTACTGCACTAGTGGTCCTGTAAGTTACTGCACTAGTGGTCCTGTAAGCTACTGCACTAGTGGTCCTGTAAGCTACTGCACTAGTGTTCCTGGAAGCTACTGCACTAGTGGTCCTGTAAGTTACTGCACTAGTGACCCTGTAAGTTACTGCATTAGTGGTTCTGTAAGCTACTGCACTAGTGGTCCTGTAAGTTACTGCACTAGTGGTCCTGTAAGTTACTGCACTAGTGGTCCTGTAAGCTACTGCACTGGTGGTCCTGTAAGTTACTGCACTAGTGGTCCTGTAAGTTACTGCACTAGTGGTCCTGTAAGTTACTGCACTAGTGGTCCTGTAAGTTACTGCACTAGTGGTCCTGTAAGCTACTGCACTAGTGGTCCTGTAAGTTACTGCACTAGTGGTCCTGGAAGTTACTGCACTGGTGGCCCTGGAAGTTACTGCACTGGTGGCCCTGGAAGTTACTGCACTAGTAATCCTGTAAGTAACTGCACTAGTGGTCCTGTAAATTACTGCACTAGTGGTCCTGTAAGCTACTGCACTAGTGGTCCTGGAAGCTACTGCACTAGTGACCCTGGAAGCTACTGTACTAGTGGTCCTGGAAGTTACTGCACTAGTGGTCCTGTAAGCTACTGCACTAGTGGTCCTGTAAGTTACTGCACTAGTGGTCCTGTAAGTTACTGCACTAGTGGTCCTGTAAGTTACTGCACTAGTGGTCCTGTAAGTTGCTGCACTAGTGGTCCTGTAAGTTACTGCACTAGTGGTCCTGTAAGTTACTGCACTAGTGGTCCTGTAAGTTACTGCACTAGTGGTCCTGTAAGTTACTGCACTAGTGGTCCTGTAAGCTACTGCATTAGTGGTCCTGGAAGCTACTGCACTAGTGGTCCTGTAAGCTACTGCACTAGTGGTCCTGTAAGTTACTGCACAAGTGGTCCTGTAAGTTACTGCACTGGTGGTCCTGTAAGTTACTGCACTAGTGGTTCTGTAAGTTACTGCACTAGTGGCCCTGGAAGTTACTGCCCTAGTGGCCCTGGAAGTTACTGCACTATTGGTCCTGGAAGTTACTGCACTGGTGGTCCTCTAAGCTACTGCACTGGTGAACCTGGAAGCTACTGCACTGGTGACCCTGGAAGCTACTGCACTAGTGGTCCTGTAAGTTACTGCACTAGTGGTCCTGTAAGTTACTGCACTGGTGGCCCTGGAAGCTACTGCACTGGTGGCCCTGGAAGTTACTGCACTAGTGGTCCTGTAAGTTACTGCACTAGTGGTCCTGGAAGTTACTGCACTAGTGGTCCTGGAAGCTACTGCACTAGTGGCCCTGGAAGTTACTGCACTAGTGGTCCTGTAAGCTACTGCACTGGTGGTCCTGTAAGCTACTGCACTGGTGGCCCTGGAAGCTACTGCACTGGTGGCCCTGGAAGTTACTGCTCTAGTGGTCCTGTAAGTTACTGCACTTGTGGTCCTGGAAGTTACTGCACTAGTTTTCCTGGAAGCTACTGCACTAGTGGCTCTGGAAGTTACTGCACTAGTGGTCCTGTAAGCTACTGCACTAGTGGTCCTGGAAGCTACTGCACTAGTGGCCCTGGAAGCTACTGCACTGGTGGCCCTGTAAGCTACTGCACTAGTGGCCCTGGAAGCTACTGCACTGGTGGCCCTTGAAGCTACTGCACTGGTGGCTCTGGAAGTTACTGTTCTAGTGGTCCTGTAAGTTACTGCACTAGTGGTCCTGGAAGCTACTGCACTAGTGGCCCTGGAAGTTACTGCACTAGTGATCCTGTAAGCTACTGCACTAGTGGTCCTGTAAGCTACTGCACTAGTGGCCCTGGAAGCTACTGCACTGGTGGCCCTTGAAGCTACTGCACTAATGACCCTGGAAGTTACTGCACTAGTGGTCCTGTAAGTTACTGCACTAGTGGTCCTGTAAGTTACTGCACTAGTGGCCCTGGAAGTTACTGCACTAGTGGCCCTGGAAGCAACTGCACTAGTGGCCCTGGAAACAACTGCACTAGTGGCCCTGGAAGTTACTGCACTAGTGTTCCTGGAAGCTACTGCACTAGTGGTCCTGTAAGTTACTGCACTAGTGGTCCTGTAAGCTACTGCACTAGTGGTCCTGTAAGCTACTGCACTAGTGTTCCTGGAAGCTACTGCACTAGTGGTCCTGTAAGTTACTGCACTAGTGACCCTGTAAGTTACTGCATTAGTGGTTCTGTAAGCTACTGCACTAGTGGTCCTGTAAGTTACTGCACTAGTGGTCCTGTAAGTTACTGCACTAGTGGTCCTGTAAGCTACTGCACTGGTGGTTCTGTAAGTTACTGCACTAGTGGTCCTGTAAGTTACTGCACTAGTGGTCCTGTAAGTTACTGCACTAGTGGTCCTGTAAGCTACTGCACTAGTGGTCCTGTAAGTTACTGCACTAGTGGTCCTGGAAGTTACTGCACTGGTGGCCCTGGAAGTTACTGCACTGGTGGCCCTGGAAGTTACTGCACTAGTGGTCCTGTAAGCTACTGCACTAGTGGTCCTGGAAGCTACTGCACTAGTGACCCTGGAAGCTACTGTACTAGTGGTCCTGGAAGTTACTGCACTAGTGGTCCTGTAAGCTACTGCACTAGTGGTCCTGTAAGTTACTGCACTAGTGGTCCTGTAAGTTACTGCACTAGTGGTCCTGTAAGTTACTGCACTAGTGGTCCTGTAAGTTGCTGCACTAGTGGTCCTGTAAGTTACTGCACTAGTGGTCCTGTAAGTTACTGCACTAGTGGTCCTGTAAGTTACTGCACTAGTGGTCCTGTAAGTTACTGCACTAGTGGTCCTGTAAGCTACTGCATTAGTGGTCCTGGAAGCTACTGCACTAGTGGTCCTGTAAGCTACTGCACTAGTGGTCCTGTAAGTTACTGCACAAGTGGTCCTGTAAGTTACTGCACTGGTGGTCCTGTAAGTTACTGCACTAGTGGTTCTGTAAGTTACTGCACTAGTGGCCCTGGAAGTTACTGCCCTAGTGGCCCTGGAAGTTACTGCACTATTGGTCCTGGAAGTTACTGCACTGGTGGTCCTGTAAGCTACTGCACTGGTGAACCTGGAAGCTACTGCACTGGTGACCCTGGAAGCTACTGCACTAGTGGTCCTGTAAGTTACTGCACTAGTGGTCCTGTAAGTTACTGCACTGGTGGCCCTGGAAGCTACTGCACTGGTGGCCCTGGAAGTTACTGCACTAGTGGTCCTGTAAGTTACTGCACTAGTGGTCCTGTAAGTTACTGCACTAGTGGTCCTGTAAATTACTGCACTAGTGGTCCTGTAAGCTACTGCACTAGTGGTCCTGGAAGCTACTGCACTAGTGACCCTGGAAGCTACTGTACTAGTGGTCCTGGAAGTTACTGCACTAGTGGTCCTGTAAGCTACTGCACTAGTGGTCCTGTAAGTTACTGCACTAGTGGTCCTGTAAGTTACTGCACTAGTGGTCCTGTAAGTTACTGCACTAGTGGTCCTGTAAGTTGCTGCACTAGTGGTCCTGTAAGTTACTGCACTAGTGGTCCTGTAAGTTACTGCACTAGTGGTCCTGTAAGTTACTGCACTAGTGGTCCTGTAAGTTACTGCACTAGTGGTCCTGTAAGCTACTGCATTAGTGGTCCTGGAAGCTACTGCACTAGTGGTCCTGTAAGCTACTGCACTAGTGGTCCTGTAAGTTACTGCACAAGTGGTCCTGTAAGTTACTGCACTGGTGGTCCTGTAAGTTACTGCACTAGTGGTTCTGTAAGTTACTGCACTAGTGGTCCTGGAAGCTACTGCACTAGTGGCCCTGGAAGTTACTGCACTAGTGGTCCTGTAAGCTACTGCACTGGTGGTCCTGTAAGCTACTGCACTGGTGGCCCTGGAAGCTACTGCACTGGTGGCCCTGGAAGTTACTGCTCTAGTGGTCCTGTAAGTTACTGCACTTGTGGTCCTGGAAGTTACTGCACTAGTTTTCCTGGAAGCTACTGCACTAGTGGCTCTGGAAGTTACTGCACTAGTGGTCCTGTAAGCTACTGCACTAGTGGTCCTGGAAGCTACTGCACTAGTGGCCCTGGAAGCTACTGCACTGGTGGCCCTGTAAGCTACTGCACTAGTGGCCCTGGAAGCTACTGCACTGGTGGCCCTTGAAGCTACTGCACTGGTGGCTCTGGAAGTTACTGTTCTAGTGGTCCTGTAAGTTACTGCACTAGTGGTCCTGGAAGCTACTGCACTAGTGGCCCTGGAAGTTACTGCACTAGTGGTCCTGTAAGCTACTGCACTAGTGGTCCTGTAAGCTACTGCACTAGTGGCCCTGGAAGCTACTGCACTGGTGGCCCTTGAAGCTACTGCACTAGTGGCCCTGGAAGCTACTGCACTAGTGACCCTGGAAGCTACTGCACTGGTAACCCAGGAAGTTACTGCACTAGTGACCCTGGAAGCTACTGCACTAGTGACCCTGGAAGCTACTGCACTGGTAACCCAAGAAGCTACTGCACTAGTGGCCCTGGAAGCTACTGCACTAGTGGCCCTGGAAGCTACTGCACTAGTGACCCTGGAAGCTACTGCACTAGTGACCCTGGAAGCTACTGCACTAGTGGTCATGGAATCTATTGCCCCATGCGGCTCCAGAAGGGGTGAAAATGGGACGAAGTCACATGGAGATTTCAGATATCTAGGAAGGTAACTGGTTACCCCACAATTCGGTGCTGGATCTTGGATAGTGAAGTCTCTAACACTCCATTCCTCTACGGCAGCATCTGCTATGGGACTATGTTTACTTGTTAGTATTTATTTGTCTTGGCACAAACTAATGAGAATGTAGTCAGAGTTACCACTATGAGCCTACAACAGTCGAAGATCGGGTTTAAGAGTGTTACGGGTACTATGACTCCTAGTATGTTGAAGATGACCAAGATGTCGGATGCGTATTCTGTTCCTAGAGTCAAAGTCCCTCGGGTTCTTATATCACTTTTATAGGATTCCGTAATACTCTTCGTTGGTATCGATATTGTCTGTATTAACCCGTGTGATGCATCGATAGCTGAACATGTTTCATATTAAAGATATGAATATTGACTGACCTGTATTAGTCTCTTGCCTTATTAATAATATTAGCAGTGTGAGATGCAGCGTGTTCAGGCATTAAGTGTCACTGGTCATTATAGTTGAATATAAACAGTATTTAACTCAACTCAGAATACGTCAGTTGATAAGACCAGGATTCGACGACTCAAAACATTTTAATTAAATAATATCATTCCATGAGCGGACACAACTACATGGAGACATAGTTCACATCACATTCATGTACGTATTGCAAGAGTCCTTGTTCTTTCATTAAAAGCACATGTTCATTAATGTCTATCTAGACTTCTGGTTAGCGGTCAGTTCCTTTTACCGGCCAATGTCTTTTGGCATAAATTCAGAGGCTAACTAGACTTACTCCCGTCGCTAGTTTTAGCAATCTACTTCTCACGCTAGGCTTACGTCTACTGCTAGTCGTCTAATATCCAGTTACACTAGGCTTACGTCTGCCGCTAGCTATATAATATTCATCTGTACTAGTCTTACTACTGTTGCTAGTAATACAATGTTCCTTTGGCATACCACGCCAGGCTAATCTGCCATAAATATACAAACTGCGTTAGTAACGAGGCGACTTACGTTTGATCCACGAAATACACTGCTCAATTGGCTTCCCAGCCACACACATCCCTTAAGTGGGCAAAATGCCACACATTTTGAAGTGGTTATACCACACATATCATAGTGGCGATGCCACACTTCTGAAACACACTGCCGTTAGGGTCAAAACCCACAAGTCGAATGCCGTTACCAAGACATACGCGTCATGCATAGAGATATGCATACTATGTCGTTAATATATATTCAATTGCGATGTTCCATGGTGCAGCAATTCGAGTCGGCCAAACTCAAATGCCTGCACACATGCAACAATCATCGACATCGGTCGATGAGATATATCTCTTTCATTTGAGGTGTTCCATGGTACAGTCATTCGGATCGAGCTCAAATCCAAATGCCTGTAAACATGAAACAATCCTCAACAAAGAGCACGCGGAAGTCCACGATCCTGAATAGCTGGATAATCATCATCATATAAATAATTCTCGCCGTTTGTACGTCGGTCACATCTAAGGGATGCAACTGTGGTTGAACGTTAGATATTAATTGTATTGTTTCCCTTATATGTACTCTCCCGAAAATAGTAACACTCAACGAAGAAAAGTCTGTGTAGAAACCAGTTTCATTCCGGAAACGGATTTATCTCATCATTTTGTTAAAAATAACCTTACAATGTAAGTTTTTGATTGTTTCTTCAAGACAAAATTTTAATTTAAAGTATTGCAGACTTATTATTATGGATCAAAATGATAAGATGGCTGCAAAACGAGCTGTAGATGCTAAGAGGAAGAGATGATCGCGTCAATCACAACGAGCAAGCGAGAAAGAACTTTTATATTGAATTAAAAAATATTTTAAAAATATATTACAGTTTTTGATTTACTTCCGTCATTATTGACGGGTTATTGCTAGTATTACATAAATTTGACACCAACACGTTCTCACACCAGCCAATGTGACACACTTGGCTCAAGAGCGAAAACTTGAGCTTCCCACGACGCTTCAGGCAACAGTGGGACCTGACAGTTCAAGTAAGTAGTAGTTTTTGATGCCCGACATTTCCTCTTTTTATAAGCAGAGTAAAAAAAAAAAATAGCAGTACCATAGCAGATAGTGACGTAAAAAGGGGGGGGGGGGGGGGTGAAGTACTTAAATAATACACATAAAGGTCTGCTAGAGGCACCGGTGAGAAAATGAAGAAGTAGATAACAGAAAAAAAAAACATAAGTGATAGTGTTAGCGTCTTTTTTAGTTGAAAGTAGGTTTATTGAATCTGTCTACTTTTGACATAACGCGAATGGATTCAATTTCTGAACAATGTAGTAATAAGTCGACTTGAACTTCCAACCAGGGGCACATCAACTAATGCCAAGACGGTATACAGTTCATTCAATTTATTTGACATCATACGGTTGACTAGACGAACATTTAATTCTGACGACGGACGGTTGACTTTCCACCAGACAGCACACAACGTAAGTTTCATATTTAAAATTACAGTTCGTTCCGTAAGATAATCTCTTAGGTAACGTCAGACTAGTTATACAGTGTTCATAACATGGCATCCAAATAAACAAATGAGGCAGTTATATACGATAGGTCAATCTTCCACTGTCCTATGACCTTGACAATGACGGAGAACCTTGTCAGGTCTTCTATATCATATAATGTTCCGATACTACGTATCTCCTTTTAGTACTGGCCTCTTACTTCAATCAATGTGAAATAACAATAATACAATTTCCTGCCAACGACCTTCGTGGCATCATAGCTTAGATATAGCAAATACTTGAGTCACCTCTGCTTTGCGGGGTACGTATTCGTAACGGCCGAATACTGATTCATATCATAAAAATATACCAAGCCAATCCTGGATAATCCTAACGTAGCAATCCGTCGGATTTAAAATTCACACAATAAGTTCAAGTAGGACTCCATTTTGCACCAATACGTCATTGGTACAACTAGACGTCTACATGAGAACGAAATACATTATTATCTAAATCATACTTGCTTCTCTTCCCAAGAAAAATCACCAGAATACTGTTGACCCGAGTCCTCATCTTCTTAACAGACGGACGGTCATACACAAGAATAAAATATACCCGCAACACGGGTTCGAACGCCACAAATCAATGGACTGATTCTTGGGCACTAAACTTCTCAACCCCAGCTATGACGTAGACTGGTCTTTGGCAACACATGCGGGCGGGGTAACCCAATACTCGCATAAGTGCACAATCGTGCGCTACGAAAATCAAACTCACCAATAATACTTACTATCCTGTAAGTCGGTGCGTAAAGTTTATTACAGAGGTAGGACCACATATAAATAAATATGAGACTACCCTCATCTGTAAACGACTGTAAAGGCCTACGAAAAGGGCTCTACAGATAGGCTTACCGGAGACTCGAACCCAGGACCACCCGAACGTAAACACAACCTCGCTACCGTATTTAATCGTGACTATCATTTCTGCCAAAACTAGGCTCCACTGTAGGGATGTGACGTGTTAAAGACTTCACAATACTCGGTCCAGTTTTCTTCTTATGTGGGGAGAGGGGGGGGGGGAAGGGAAACCAGATCCCTTCCTCGTAGCCTGCTCCTTCCCTAACACAAGAGCAGTCAGGTGCCCATTTACAGCTGGGTAAACTGAAGCGTGCCGCTACTAAACTTCCATCTCGGAACCTTAAGTGACCCGCAGGTGATAGTGGAATCATTCCAGCGGCCAGTTCGTGTGCGGTAAATGAATTCAGAAAGAAATAAGAACTATAAATTTTCGAATAAGTCACGTCACAAACTAGAGCAAACATACCCAATCCCTGCACTACTGTTGAAATTAATCCGCGCCACTCGATTCCCTCCCGCTGCTGACCTTTTGTTTATGCACCTGGACATTCCGGTGTATAAACATGCCATTTTGACTAGTTTCTGTCACTCAGGGTTGATTTAATTCGATCATACTAACAATATGAGATAAACTGACTCTGCACTTTTCGGAGGGAGTAAATTTGATAACTTTCTCTTAACAGTAAAATAATTTCCGGTGGGTGGCGCAAGATAACTTATTGCTTTCCCTTTCGGAAAGGTATCCCACTTTTCTCATTTCCAAATGTCATCGTTAACAATTTAGTTTTTATATTTTCGGACTGACCTCGACTTGTTTATGAGCTTGGCTCGCCCAGGGTTTTCTTGGATGCCGTGTCGGTTCCTCCTACCGGGATTAAATGTTCATGTATCAAAATGTGGCACTGCTACCGAAGATTTTCGTGTTGGAGCTTTCACCCGTGGTGCTCAGTAACCGTGAGACTTAATATCAAGAGTTCACACCCATGTGAAGCTGAAGTTTGTCCTTTTCAACGGACGAAATTTAAATGGCCAGTTACAACACTATATCCTACTAAAGGCTAAAACCTGGATACTGTTTCAGTGTGGGCTTTGCTGAATGGGTTTGGACAATTTAACAATTGTTTGGGACGTTTTGCTGGAATGACAGGACAAATGTGCCACCATGTCGACTCGTAAGTGATTCCTCACAGCAATTCAAAGACGAAAAACCGCAGAAACTATACCTTATGCATACATCAAAAAGGTAATTCCATAACAGATACTGCCGTAGCGGAGTGAAGCCTTCAACTTTGAGAGGTAGGGATGGTCAGTTTACTTCCCTGCTGCCTTTTTGCTTCTCTAACTCACGAGCAGTAAGGTATCCATTTACAGCTGGGTAGAAAGGAGCGTGACGCCACCGTGTTTGGAACCCGGTACCTTCTCCGTGAGAGACTAGCACTCTAACAACTTTGCCAATCGGACGCTCTTTAGATACATACATTATACATACATACATTATACATACATACATTATACATACATACATTATACATACATACATACATATATACACACATACATGCATACATACATACATACATACATACATACATACATACATACATACATACATACATACATACATACATACATACATACATACATACATACATACATACATACATACACACATACATTATACATACATTATACATACATACATACATGCATACATTATACATACATACATGCATACATTATACATACATACATGCATACATACATACATACATACATACATACATACATACATACATACATACATACATACATACATACATACATACATACATACATACATACATACATACATACATACATACATAAATTATACATACATGCATACATTATACATACATACATGCATACATTATACATACATGCATACATTATACATACATATATGCATACATTATACATACATTATACATACATGCATACATTATACATACATACATGCATACATTATACATACACATATGCTGCATAGGTCCATTGTACATTGATATATATATATATTTTTTTTTTAACCTACGGCACTTGGGCTTTCAGCCCTTCGGCCCAATGACATGTCATTGCGAGGCTGGGGAACCTGAGGACTTTCCTTTCAACCCGGTCAGGAGCTTCGTTCCTTCCCATCCACAGAGGGTTTATCACAGGAGCCGTTCAGGTTATTCAGTCAAATTTCCGGTCGTAAACATTCCTTCAAACGCTGATGCCCGGGTTTGAACCATGAACACCTGGTCGCCAGTACAACGCCGAAGCCATTACACCAGCGCGGCTCCTACATTGATGTATAAATCATGGCTACACACACATAAATATCAGAATCTTCATCCTGCATAAAGAGCGCCCGATTGACAGAGTAGTTAGCGCGCTGGTCTCTCGTGGCAAAGGTGTCAGGTTCGATTCACGGCATCGACACTCTCCAGTCTACCCAGATGTAAATGGGTACCTGACTTTGCTCTGGAGTTAGGGAAGGAGAAGGCAGCCACGAAGGGAACTAGTCACCCAACTTCTCGATACTGGACCTAGTATAGTGCAGTCTCTAACACACGGCAGTATCTGCTATGGGACGGCCTTGACCTTTGTCAAAGGTTAACAAAGTGGAACTGACGACATAAACGAGATAAGTACCAGGGGAAGAAGAGATGAGAAAAAAAAAAAACGCTGCCGCTGGATATAAGAAACGTTGAAGAAATCTGTTGATAGCATTACAAGGTAGTTCTTGATCTGGAATCCACAGGGTAAGAGGGTTAGAGGGAAATAGAAAATATACTTGGAGAAGGGAACCCGAAGTCTTCATCATCATCGCCTTCATTGTCTGTTTTTCCAGTCCTCTTTCTCCATGTGACCATTTTGTTCGCTGAAATTTGTGACTTAAAGTTTCCTACACGGTGGAGGTACCCAGCCCACATTGCCCAACCCTCCTCAATCGCTTCTTACAACACGCGTGGTAGGTTACAGTATTATTATTCTAAGCTCCCCTTTTGGACCTAGTTACACACGTATGTATATTAAATAATTGGTGTACCCAATTTCAAACCTCATATCAGCAAAGCACACAAAGGGTTTCAGACACTGTTTATGAGAAAGTTAAATCTACAAATATAGTAATGATAGTGAACATAATAATAAAAACAAGCACAATACAAGCTTCTTTGGAAGCAGAAATGCATTTAAATCATTGCACAGGGACAACTCCATCAGTGCTCCGATCTCCTGCCTTAGATTACACAAGGAGGATCTCAGCACAGTTCACGAACTCTGTAGCACCGGCGAGAATCCTAGTGTGTGTATATAGGAATCATACATTCTGTAACTATGTTTATGGTGGGTAGGTTTCTAATTTATAAATGTTGCCAGGGCAACGGACGTATGGCCTACTCTTTACGATTTCCAAATGCCGAGGAATTTTTAACGCGCGCAACTTACACGCGGGCCTCCTATTTTTTCGCCCTTATCCGAGAAGGCTACGCAACCGATCTCGCTATTCAGGAGATCAGGGGGGAGTGTGACATCATTAGGAAAACTGGCTCTGAAAAAAGAAATGTCCATAAATTATATTCCCTCTACTGGGAACCAAACCCGGTACCTTTATAATTCGAGGCGAATGCCATACCTCTTAGCCACTCCGACCTCTTAAAACCTGATTTAACAATAATCAATCAACCGCTGGGTGCTGAACCCATATCGGCGGAAAAAGGACCTTAGATACAAATATGTGCTACTGTATTTGTAGCAAATTTTTAAAGTCCCTATTGGGTCCTTTTTCCGGCGATACGGGTTTGGCCGCCATTTTCGGTCGAACCTTAGTTGTCGTCACTCTCTATATACAGGGCACTAGTTCAACATAGTCGGTTATATTAGGGCGCATGTCCAAATATAAAAGACCCTTAGATCTGGGATTATTGCTTCATCATATTGATAACTGGCAGTTTGGGACATGTACATGCAAAGTGTGTAAGTGGAGTAATGTATTTGGGGCTGAGGAAATTTGAAGTCAGAGTTTTATGTTAATAAGTCTGCACCAGGACAATTATATGATCGTACAGGACACAGACGGTTCGATGTAAAACATACCAATATTAAATTACTCAAGACGTTTTTCGCACTATTTTTAATTCTAAACCCACGTGTGGTTTGATGTATTCAATTTATTACATCGCTGTTGTATTTACTATATCATGTCACTACATGTCAATATATTTTATGGGAAATATAGATTCTGGTATAAAGGTATGTGCAGCCGGGGTGACGCAGTGGTTAGTGCATGGCTTCCTAGCTCGGTGGTCCACGGTTCGATCCCCAGTTGAGGTGGATTTTTTAGACCGCAAACGGCTCCGGGGTCGACACAGCCTCGTGAGTTGGGTGCCAGCGCAACCCTGGGAAGGTTAAGGCGGCCGGTGTGATGCTGACCACATCACCCCTAGTGTGCCGGTTGTCAAGAAAATATGGGCCTAACACCGGGATCATTTACCTTTACCTTATATAGGTATATACATGATAGGCAAACATTTGATTTAAATAAAAAAACGAAAAACAGGAAGAAGAAGAAGATTAGGAAGAAATGGTAGAAGAAGATGTGAACCTGAGACATCTTTCACAATGTTGTAAATTCTATTGATTCTCCTATTTGGTATGTTGTATTTATTATGTCATATATGACAATGTATTTAAAGGAGAATAAAGATATTGATTTGTGTCTATGTGTCGCCGTGAGGCTTGCGCTAGCATTATTCGTGCTATGGTTAGAGTGAGATAAACAGTTAGGACAGCTCACAATAAAAAATAATGAATAGAAGAAATAATTGCAACTGACAACAGTTCAAGATACAGCTCACGTTTACTAAAAGTGGGTGATCATCTAGAGGTGTAAATAGAATGTTCGAGAACAGCATAACTCGATCAATAAATTTAATGAAAAAGATTTGGGTTAGCGAATCAGCGAGTGGCGAGAAAAACACACCACGCTGAAAGGACCAGAGGTCATTAGTGAGTCCTGAGTTAGTCAGTGAGTGGAGGAGATTTCGAGCTGCTGTGCGGACAGGTTGTACCATCTGTGGTTTGACAGACAGGGTATTTTTGTTTTATGAGTATACACAGCCAGTGTTATTCTATCGGAAGATAGTTATTAATTCTGTGGTTCACAGTAATGTTTATTTCAAAAGGAGATCAGCAATTATGCTATCCTGTAAGTGTTGGATTGTGAATACATTATGCACGAAATAGGTTCTTATTTACAGGAATGTTTTTGTAGAAGCACAATTTGCCAGTTCGCTATAAATATTTCACGACTATGTACAAAGAAACGGAAGGCTAGGAATCTTTTAAGGGAACTGTATATTATTGAGGAGCAACTTTAAGTAAAGGTTGATCTACGAGAACTTTAAGTAAAGATGGATATACCAAGAAATAGATACGACTTTTAAGAAACAGTGAGTATCGACTTCTATATGAGAACCACAAATTATTCTCTCTCATGTAAGTATTTGACTGTGAACATATATATATTGCATAAGATTGATTTTGTTTCTAGAAATGGTTATAGAGGCAGGTCTGACCAGTTCACCAAGAAAGAGCTACATGTATATAAAAGAAATGGTACGCTATTGAGGAGCATAGGTATCACGAGTATATAGTAACAGATTTGGGAAGACTAAGAATGTCTACAGGAGTTAATAAGATAAAGAGGAATATGAAAGTTTACAAGACATAGAGCTCACATATGAAATACCCGTGATGTTCAAGGATCCAATTTATGATTATATGCGAGCTCTATTATTTAAATGACTCATCATGCTTGTTACAGTATTATGTTATTAAACGATTTAAAGGATCACCATGAATTTGATTTCATCCTTAAATGTTGCTGAACGTATGCCATGATTATTTACACTACAACTATATGAGAAGTCACTGTAAGATCCAAGAAGGGATAGAACCAGCCTGGGTTATACAAGGAGAAAAAGTATTAGCATCATCCAAGAATGACCACCTCTGGCTGTATGTATTGTACATGTAAGTATGTATTGTACAGGAATGCATGTTTTATTAAGGTAAGTATGTATTGTAAGGTAAGTATGTATTGTACACGTATATTTGTATTGTACAGGGATGCATGTATTGTACAGTCACGTGTGTATTGTACAGGCATATATGTATGACGTAGGCGCTATTTATGTTTAACAAAATGACAGTTTTGTGCCCAAAAATGAGACAAATAAAATAACTAACATGAAATATTTATATTAAGATGTGACATGACAAATTCGATTGATTACCAAACATATTCTTACTTGTGCCCCGCTGGATACGACTACCACACACATACTCACTTGTGCCCCGCTGGACATGACTACCACACACATACTCACTTGTGCCCCGCTGGACATGACTACCACACATATACTTACTTGTGCCCCGCTGAATATAGCCTTTGTAATCTTCCGCCGTCATTGGATAGGAGAGAGTTGGTAAGATTGGCAATGGCTTCAGTGCGTCCGTCTCCTTTTGAAGAGCACTCAAGGAGGGAGAACTCGCAAAAAGTGCATTGTAGTTGAGGAGACTGGAACTAGAAGTTTTGTTGGCTGTGGATGATGAGCACAGTGGTCCTAGAGGTAGACGGAGGGCGGACATGGAGGCAGCCGTTCTCTCTTGTAGGATTTCTAAGGGATTTTTACTCAATGGCGAGGAGCTTACGTGATCTTCAGAATAAGCAGAAGAAAACATGGGTTTGTTTGGGGAGAGGTACTTCTCAGCAGGGTCCACGGCCCCAAGATATTTCTCTTCTCGCAGCTTATCTTTTTCTTCCTGTAATCGTTCCAAATCTTTGTCCGAGGATTTCCCTGACATGGACGAAGAAGAACGTTCTTCTGACGGACGAGATATATCTAACTGTAAGGGAGAAGAGCTCCTGGAAATTTTCCTTTGGGAAGGGGACTCTGGTGCTCCGTTGTTCCCGACTGACAATGTTGATTTTTCTGAGTCGTGAGTTTCTGCTGCAGTCACTCGTGCGTTCTGGAGTCCTGAAAGAGCAGCACCCACTGATGCTAGACCTTCGCTTGACATGAGTTTAAGATCTAGATCAGCAGGTAACATGTTTGGATTGACGCCATTTGCTATCAGCTGCCTTCTCATCTGTTGAACCATCTGGATCTACGAATGTGTTCAAGCAGAAGAAATAAATGTTAGCTTTGATTTGTTACCAGTTATTAAAAAAATTGATAACATATTTAGATTCATCGGTAGTTCTGTATACATAACAAAGAGATAGGGGAAGACAAAGAGAGCAAATACTGGACAGTTTGACATCGTGGCATCGAAGGAAGTCAACAACAGAATTGATAAATTGTACTGGAGACAGGAAGTTGTGGAGATACATGATCTCCTACGGCACGAGGCACGGTACTTGAAGAAGAAGAGGAAGTGTATTACAGAATCTTAGTAATTAAACCTCATAATTCATAGAAGGAAAGTAACAATCTTCTTCTTCTTCCTCGTTCCACTACAGACTTCTACGTTAATGACTCTAATAAAGGCAGAAGTCAGCTCAAGGTTCCTGACATCTCGTTCGCCCTCAGACGTTCACATTAATGGCTCTAATAAAGGCAGAAGTCAGCTCAAGGTTCCTGACGTTTCATTCGCCCTCAGTCTTCCACATTAATGTCTCTAAGAAAGGCAGTAGTCAGCTCAAGGCTCCTGACATTTCGTTCGCCCTCAGACTTCCAAATTAATGACTCTAATAAAGGCAGTAGTCAGCACAAGGTTCCTGAATCTCGTTCGCCTTTAGACTTCCCCATTAATGACTCTAATAAAGGCAGTAGTCAGCTCAAGGATCCTGACATCTCTTTCGCCCTCAGACTTCCACATTAATGACTCTAATAAAGGCAGTAGTCAGCTCAAGGTTCCTGAATCTCGTTCGCCCTCAGACTTCCACATTAATGACTCTAATAAAGGCAGTAGTCAGCTCAAGGTTCCCGACATCTCGTTCGCCCCCAGACTTCCACATTAATGACTCTAATACAGGCAGTAGTCAGCTCAAGGTTCCTGACATCTCGTTCGCCCTCAGACTTCCACATTAATGACTCTAATAAAGGCAGTAGTCAGCTCAAGGTTCCAGACATCTCGTTCATTCTCATACTTCCACATTAATGACTCTAATAAAGGCAGTAGTCAGCTCAAGGTTCCCGACATCTCGTTCGCCCTCAGACTTCCACATTAATGACTCTAATAAAGGCAGTAGTCAGCTCAAGGTTCCTGAATCTCGTTCGCCCTCAGACTTCCACATTAATGACTCTAATAAAGGCAGTAGTCAGCTCAAGGTTCCTGAATCTCGTTCGCCCTCAGACTTCCACATTAATGACTCTAATAAAGGCAGTAGTCAGCTCAAGGTTCCCGACATCTCGTTCGCCCTCAGACTTCCACATTAATGACTCTAATAAAGGCAGTAGTCAGCTCAAGGTTCCCGACATCTCGTTCGCCCTCAGACTTCCACATTAATGACTCTTATAAAAGCAGTAGTCAGCTCAAGGTTTCTGACATCTCGTTCGCCCTCAGACGTCCACCTTAATGGTTCTAATAAAAGCAGTAGTCAGCTCAAGGTTTCTGACATCTCGTTCGCCCTCAGACTTCCACATTATGACTCTAATAAAAGCAGTAGCAGCTCAATGTTCATGATATCTCGTTCGCCCTCAGACTTCCACATTAATGACTAATAAAAGCAGTAGTCATCTCAAGGTTCCTGACATCTCGTTCACCCTTAGACTTCCACATTAATGGCTCTAATAAAGGCAGTAGTCAGCTCAAGGTTCCTGACATCTCGTTCGCCCTCAGGCGTCCACATTAATGGCTCTAATAGTCAGCTCAAGGTTCCTGACATCTCGTTCGCCCCCAGACTTCTACATTAATAAAGGCAGTAGTCAGCTCAAGGTTCCTGACATCTCCAAATATGTTTTTTGTGTGGAGTGAAGTAGGCACCACGAGCAGGTACAGTTGGCTTGGTTGACAGAGGCTATGTATTCGCGCAGGCGTTAACTTCTATTTAGGAAGAGCCTGTCTTGTCAACCAACCCTTGTCCCCCTAAGTAACATTTTAAAACCATTGAACTAGAACCAACAGAAAAATCGTCACATTAATAAGCTTGAAGAAACATACTGTATCATCACTTTCATCATAACTATCATCGTAAATCAGCACCACCCTCATCACCATCATCATCACCACCCCATCATCACCATCTCCTTTTTACCTCCTTATGGAGCATAGACCACCACTGCAAATGGTTCCCATGGGTAAGCACAAATTCTTGGCAGAGGTGATTTCTAAAGTAATTCTTTTATACGATGAGAATAAAAACCCCACAAACAGAACCTTTTACGACATGCGTGAGCAGGCGGTAGTCCTATTATTTGTTCTCTCTTCATATCCCCACCCCTCGGGGACTACGCGGACAACGCATTGTGTAGTGCGTATTAATCCGATAGGTGAATAGTTAAAAAAGAAAAGAACAAAGCACTCAATGACTATTCAAGAACTAAGCATAAAATAAACGTCCAAAAATACAGAAATATAGAAATTGCGCGCTGCAATAGAAGAGCGGTTGACCCGAGAGGTCAAATGTGAAAGGTTCAAATTCTAACGACAGAAAAACACATTTTTTTTTTTTTTGCACAATGAAAACAACTGAAAAGATAATAAGACTAGTTCTACTATATAAAAAAACATTAAACTTATATTACGTGAAACAGGTGACCGATTTAGATCGACAAAGTTGATCCGTTATGGCGGTCAGTCCGATGCATAAGTGAGTTATAGCTTGTATGTCCCGTTTAGTTTCCGGGAGTCTTTGAAAAGACACCCCACCTCCCTCCCACCCCCCACGACTACAGCTCCATCTTTCCTCTTCTTCGTCTTTTCCTTCTTCTTCACCTTTCAACTCCCAAAGGAGCATAGGCCTTCAACAAACGTATGCCAAGTCTTCCTGTCCCGTACCATCTGCTCAAGGTTTGTCCATATCTTCTTCATTCCCTTTATGTCTGTCTCCAATTCTCACAGGAAACAGGAACGACGATGCGACCACATACAATAGTGGCTTTATGTTTCATAAGGGGCGAAAAAGGAAATGATGATGCTGAATCAGCTTGGGTATTGAGTATCTGGCTACCACGACAAATATAGGAAACCAAGAGCCATGGATCCAGACCTCCAGGACGACCCAGAGTTCACTAGGAGGACAACATTAGACAATCTCTGAAGAACCGAGGACTAGATTGGAACCATGAGACGATAGCTAAAAGCACAGTGTGGCGCTCTTTCTGGCAACCTCTACACTCTAGGGTAGATGAGGAAGGACTAAGTAAGTAAGTATGCCGATGATGAATCGTCTTAAAAAATTGGGTATCTGGCAACTGAGCGTATGGTTTATGTATATCCAGGTCTTCTTTCGAAACTTCCTACCTATTCATTCTATCGCTGTGACCAACAATAGCACACAAGTACAATATTCCGAGAAGGCTTACCTGCATCAATTGCTGTTGATGTAGCTGAAATAACATTGTTCGATACATGTTGACTTCATCAGGTATCGGATGCATGGAGCCAAGGCTGTCACCAGACTGGGCCACTTTAGCGTTGGTAGCTGTCAACGGTTCCAAGGTCAGATTGCTTTTACCACCAAACATACCTTTCTCGGCGGCCTTCATTGCCCACGCTATAGCAGGATCTTCGCCGTTTTTCACGGTCATTGGATTCAGCGTCTCGACCTCTTCTCTGGAGGTTTTTCTTAATCTACGTCTCTCTTCTTTAACATCATCATTTTCTTCTTTATCATTAACGCATTCTTTATTTGCAGAATCAATTAAGTCACCTTCTCCCCGTCTTTCACCATTGTTCTGTAACGAACTAACCAATCTGTTCTGAAGACCCTGAACAAAATGTTTGTCTGAACTAAAATGAGACCGATACCGAGCCTCATCGTCAACGTCATCATCATCATCGGCCTCATTCGTTTGTCTCCTCTTTCTCTTCCTACTCACCACACCATTCTGGTAGTCAGTGAAGTAGTTTCTGGGCTTCTGTTCTTCATCCACACTGTCAAAATCTTTGTCCTCCTCATCACTGAAATCCTTACTGCCGTCGAGACTACTCCGACAAAAGTCGTGACCATTCTGGATGTACTCGCTGACCGGTGGATCGTAGGGCATGAGTATGCGACTTCCACATAATCTTTTGTGCATGATGAACTGAGTCTGGTCTGTAAAGAAAACTCTGCATTTGCCGCATGCGCTGGTGTTGTCAGAGCCGCTGGGGGAAGAGACTTCACCTGATGGGCAGAACTCTTCTGAAAGACAGAATAAAAAATTCCACTCGTAAGTTTTATGTGTGATCCAAGCGTGTACATACATTTCGGTATACATATATCAGAAAAGTTAGTCAGTCGGTTCTCTAATAATAAAAAGATGTTACTAATGAATGGAAAGGAAAGAACTAATAACGAAATACACCAATAATCAGGCCGGCGTGATGCTGACCACATCACCCCTAGTGTGCCGATGGTCAAGAAAATATGGGCCTAACACCATATTCCCAATATGCCTCAATGGGCGTGTAACGTGAACTTACACCATATCACTACCAATAATCAGTGTCAAGGATTTATTGAGGAGGTCAGAATGAATAGTGTTCTTTTAAGAACTTAGGAAGCTATGTTGTGTTGACTTTGTGAGATAGACAAATACCTGTTTCGCTTAGAAAATGTTTTTACAGAAGTCTGCCTAAGTTGTTGTGAGTCAGTGTCTCAGTGTTTATTGTAAGTAAGACAGCTACTGCTGTCCGAGTGAAGTCATTCGCCAACTCGTGACATCCCTCGTCATTTGTCAGTTATACACTGTTGTGAACTGTCGTTGTTATGTTGGAAGAATGCAGAAGTCTAACACCACCACACATAAAGAGCTACCTACTGTTTAGGGTAGTGATACGAACCCACTATACAATCATCATCAGCATCATCATCATCATCAGCGTAAATGCCAACGGCCACAGTTCGGTTGCCTGGTGAGTCTATCACTTTTGCTACATTACTTATTTACTAAGCAGAGGTTTGTCAGAGACAGCGCCTATCGGCTATCTCCTTTTTGCCTGGTTCCAGTCTAATCCTCGGTTTTACAGGAGTTGTCTGAAGTTGTCCTCCCAGCGAACTCTGGGTCGTCCTGGAGGTCTGGATCCCTGTCTCTTGGCTTCTTAGGGGTTGAGTTTCGACGACATGATGTATCGTATGGTTGCAAAACATGTCCCTTCTTGTCAATTTTATCACTTTCCTCAGATACCTAATTTCTGAGGGTTGCAGCTGGCTTTTGTGGATTGTAGTCATTGCCAATGACTCGTATCCATAGGTCAAGTCTAGAACATAGATGGAGCGATATACAGCCATCTTCGTCGTCTTACCAATTTCTCCTTTGCGATTTATGGCCTGAGTCTCCCAGCTGCTGCTCTTCGGGTAGCCAACTCTTCTTTGATGTCTCCCTTCCAGTCTACTACAGATCCAATGTATTTAAGGTGAAAGACCTGCTCCAGGGCCTGTTCTCCTAGCATAATCCGATGTCTTTTTTCCTATCGCGATATCACCGTACTACATTACCGCCATATGCTATCATACGTTTTTTCTTATGTAGTAACAAGTACCTACTATTTACCTAGATTTGTTTATTTATTTGTAGTACTTAAAGAAGTACGTGACACACAATAACACACGAAAAGTTACAATACACGTAATAAAACGTAATGGTATTCTTGCCCCCTGTCGTGGAATATTCTAATCCACATATATAAATTATAAGGTAAATATAAAGCCTAACAAATAAATTCTAATAAAGAAAAGAGCAATGGTAAAATAACAGTGCTGTCACAAAGAATGTACTCGAAATCCCCCTTGTTTTCTGCTTCGTCTGCAAATTGTAACGCTTTCACGTTGATAGTAAAAGCTTACTATATTATTACCCGCTTTCTTCAATGAAACGTGTGCTGTATTTCTTGGAAAAACATTGAGATACCAAGCTGAACAATGACCTAATTTTAATATTTCATTCATTCCATTTTATACACGGCGTAACTAAAGACAGATGGACTAAAGGATAGAGAGAAGGGAGAGGCATAAAGCCGAACACGTGCAACACAAAACACGCGTCGCGCGATACACAATTACTACTATCACGCGTGTAAGGCCACATGCACTAACTTTTTCAGACGGACAGTGATAAATTCACTACCCTTCCCAGAGTTAGGTTTTAAAAAACCTGGGAAACGCTTATTAGAAAAGATAACATTATATGGGTTTACGTTTGAAAACATTACAGTACCCAGACAGCACATCTTCGAAACAGGAGGTAGAAGAAATTGCATATTTTGAACGCAGCCACTTAGCTCTATTAAATATATGTATTTGGGTTCCTTAGGGTTTGCTGACAAAGAATATGTACAACGTTATGCAAATAGTCTAGGAATTAACAAGTTATAGCCAAAATAAAATGATGGTGCTGTCAGACAACACCCAAAATCAGAATCGCTCAGTGGTAGATTTTTTTACACCACCATTGTACGGGAAATGGGCCACAAGTTACATTTGAACTGATTGGCTGGAATGATATGTAAGGCTAAACACGATTAGTCGGGCTATAAATACTATCTTTGGTTGTTAGGGGAGACGTAGGAAGTTAAAATTTTTTCAAACACTTGTCGAAACGTGGCTCCATTGGCCAGACTCGCTGATATACTCACTTAGGAGCGTTAGTTCGAGACCACTAGTTCAAATAAGCTTGATAAAGCAACAGTGCGTTGAAGCCAGCTCATATTTTTGCTAAATAAAAGCCTGGAACATAAGCAGATGGGAATTTGTGCCAGTAGTTGTGCCAGAATTCATTGCTAATCAACGTATCTGTTTTTGTTTCCATGAATTGTGGTAAGCTTGAAACATTCAGTATCTTTTAATGAAAATTGAATGTGAATTGTTAATTTATGCCTGTATATATGTGTAGTTCAGTAGCAAACATGATGTAAAGCGTATAATGCTCCAGCCTGAACAGAAGGTGTCGGAGGAAAGTAAAACTGCATGGAATGGCCAAACAGTACACTGACACCTAGATTATTGATTAGACAAGAAATTAATGCTGGAATTGCAGAGGCGTAGTAACCATTAAGGAGGTAAATACTGGTATAAAGTATTTCAGATGAAGCTGACAGTTGGCCTAACGCTCTGAACTCAATGTTTGTGATGTATTGTGCTCAGTGTTAGAACTAGAGTATCAATTAGTTATGAAGTAGAAGGTACATCCTTCTTGTTTTCAGGGACCGTGGTCTTGATGGTATTGAGCAGCACCTGGTCAGAGCTTTGCTGAATCCAGAGTCTGACAGCATACTCCTTGGTCCATTTAGCTATCAGTGAGGTGTCTCCAGAGCCCTGGGGAGAAATCGAGCAGAGGAGTCTTTTCCTGCCGCCATCACGCAAGATAAGCTGATGTGGCCAGCTGAGCTAAAAATTATGTACCCCCATCTTAAAATGACCTTGTAAAAATAACATTAAGAGGGGAATTAAATTGTTTTAATATCAGGAACTGAGAACATCTCCAATACTAGTTCCAATAAAGACCAACTATTGAAGTCATGATGACAAATACCAACAGAGCTTGAACAAAACAAAACCAGTATTACCTCATATTACTACTACACAACTGACACACATAGGATACTTTTAATAATATATGTCATTACAGATATTCATATTGATAAATTCTGTACATAAAACTTGTAAGTAAAATTGATTGTGATTCCTGGTTTCCCTTTGTATTTGAATCAGGACACATATTCACATTCATAACACAATGAAATACATATTGTGTTATTTGAAAATGTTATCAGTGACTCCTTTAAGATATCCTTTTTTAGAGTGTTATATGTATGTGAGTGTCACAGTGTTGTCAAGTGTGGTGGAATAAATTAAATTGTTTATCTGTCTGTTGTTGTTATGACTTAACACTTCATCATACACATACCCTAGACATATAACGTAGTCATCACACTATTCCAGAATAATTCTGACTGAGATACATAGATATGTGGTAGCAAGTAAGGTTATCTATAATACACTACTCTTAATAGATATATATACCTTCACAGCTGATCTCAGTCAGTACACTAATCCCCTATAAATACTTTTAAAACATCTCCAACATCACCACATATATTGGGGTCTCGCGTCATCTTATGGATTTTTTGAATCTTTCCCTATTAAAAATTATTGGGGTAATTCCACTTCAGGGAATATAAGAATTAAAAGGGGTATCCTTGGGTGGAAGACCAAAAATAAGGTGAGCTTCAACGGTGCCTGTGTTGATCCATTAAGATAGAATAATAGAATATAAGAGATTAAATTGTTGGTTAGACAGCCCCTAGTTGTATAGATTTACCTGATAGACAATGGCGGACCTGGCCAAGTTTCGATCTGCTGCTGTACAGACTGCAAAAGAGTTAGGATTAGATGGGCAAGTTATGGTTCCTATGTCACTACGGAATGTGACAAATTTATTGAACGCGAAGAAAGAAGGTTTGAAGCCGAAAGAAAGATTTGAGAGCTGTGATTCTGAGTACCTCCTGAAGTTAACAATTTGGAGGCTGAGGCTAAGAAAATCGTGGAGCAGAAAGAAAAGACAAAAGTGCTTGGCTACAGAAAGGTAAAGAGAAGACATTAGCTGCAAAGATTGGAAGCCAAGAAAATCGAGGAGAAGAGATTACAAATGGAACATCCATTAGCTCGGCACTAACGGAGTTTTTTGAGTTCACATCAGGGCCATGCTCCTGAAAATGGTGCCCCCGCAGTCCCTTTGCCTCTTATGCCAACTCGATAGCCAAGGAGCCTCAACCTCAGCTATGAATTTTTGACCCCCATTTAGATCATTTTTTGGTTAGAGAAGAGACGATGATAATAAGGAGAGCACGACCTAAATAGGTAAGAACTCTTAGCTACCACGATTATGGGTTTAGGAGAGAGAAAGGTGGAGGCTTACAGTTATCTCAAGGACTTCGTGGGGCAGCTTATGAAGTTTTTGCAAAAATGAGCAGAGGTGATCAGGAAAATTATGACATGCTAAAGCAGGCTCTTTTGTTAAGATATGAAAAGAATGCAGAATTCTATAAGAAAAAATTTAGGAATGCTAAACTACTGTCAGGTGAAACCTATCACCAGTTCTCTGCACGAATAGAGACATACTTGGAGAAATGGACTTCTCTGGGGAAAACCCAAGATCTTAAGGAAATGGTCCTTATAGAGCAATTAAGAGAGTCCATGGCTCCAGACCTGAGAAAGTTTCTCATGGAACAAGGTGCAGAGAGGCTGGGTGAGTTGCTAAATGTTGCTGAAAGGTATCAAGCAGCTCAAGCAGAGGTAACAGGAAATAAAAAGAAACAAGTGGATAACTTTAGGGCACCACAGAACTTTAATAAATTTGATCCTAAGGATCAAAATAAAGGTAAGCACCAATTTGATAGGCCACGGTATGAAAATAAAAATAAATTCCCACAATTCGATGAAAGGAAATATTATGAAAGAAAATCTTTCAACCAAGGAAAAAGGTGGTGTAAAAATTGTAAGATGAACAATCATGACACTGACCATTGTAGAAGGAAACCTCCTCATTTTGCTGCCATGACATCGGGGAAAAAGGAAAAGAAGGGCAAACCTGAAGAATTACAGGAACCATACCACCCCCCAGTGTGTGAAGATGTCATCTGTAATGGTGTCACTATAAGATGTTTATATGATACCGGTTTAGATTACGATTCCGTTGTGAGTTCTCACCTGGTGCAGGCCGATCAATACACCACAGAAACAGTGGAGATTCAAACTGCAACCAAGGATGTAGCTACCATGACACTTCCCGTCGCCCGAATAAAAGTGAAAACGCGATATGTGGAAGGAATCATAAAAGCAGCAGTGATAAATGAGCCAATCTACCCTCTAATATTGGGGTGTAGATATGTCTTCTTGGGGAATCCCAAGAGACCTGTGATATTGGCAACAGTGCAGACCAGATCACAGTCAAAAAAAGGAGGAGGATAATCCCATAAATACTCACCCAGATGAGATGAGGAAGGCACAGGCTGAGGACAAAACACTCAAGCCATGTTTCAAGAAGTTGCCCAAATCTCATACACCTCCAGGCAAGGGAGAGTTTTATATGAAGAACAAACTGATATATAGGAAGGCTGGATCTGAATCCAATGGTCACGGACAGCTGGTCCTTCCCACTTCATATAGGACTAAAGTGTTGGAACTAGGGCATGCGATTCCCTTCAGTGGTCATATGGGAATCAGCGCAACAGGACAGCGAATAGCTTGTCACTATTTCTGGCCAGGAATAACTGAAGATATCAAACGATATGTAAAATCCTGTCCAGAGTGCCAACGAGTAGCACCTAAACATTGGACTGCACCAGCAACTCTGGGGGAAATGCCCATAGTGGGAACACCCTTTGAGAGAGTTGCCGTGGATCTTGTGGGACCTCTCCCCACCCGAACCAAGAGAAGGAACAGCTACATTCTGACTCTGGTGGACACTTGTTCTATGTGGGGAGAGGCAGTAGCCCTGTCATCGATTGATTCTAAACATGTGGCAGAGGCATTGCTCACAATTTTCACAAGGTTAGGCTTTCCAAATCAAATCTTGACTGATAATGGCTCTCAGTTCAAGGGGAAACTAACTGAAGAAGTTTTCAGGATCTTCCAGGCCAAACACTTCCATTGTAGTGTGTATCATCCCCAAGGGAACGGCCAAGTGGAAAGATTTAACGGCACATTGATGTCGATCCTGAGAAAGTTGGCACACGAAAAACCAGATACATGGGACCAGTACCTGCACGCCGCCCTCTTTGCTTATCGGGAGGTACCCCATAGTTCAACCGGTATGGCCCCGGCAACATTATTGTTTGGAAGGCCAATAAAAGGTCCACTCGAAGCTTTGTTAAGAACGTGGACTGATGAAAAGGCAGAGGAAAACATTACATCTTCATACCAATATGTGAATGAGCTGACCACTCGTTTAAAAACTGGCTGGAAACTTGCCAATGAAAATTTGAAACAAGCCAGGAAGGAACATGCTGCCTATTATAACAGGAAGGCGAAAGACAGAAATTTGGCTGTGGGAGAGAAAGTACTGCTTCTTTTGCCCGGGAGTCAGAATAAGTTACAAATTGGATGGCAGGGTCCATATACAGTTTTAGAGAAGGTGTCTATAACAAATTATAAGATAGATAAGAAGGGGAAAGAAAAAATCTATCATGTGAATCTCCTGAAGAAATATTTGGAAAGAGAACATCAGGAAGAGACACACTTGTTGACCTTGTCCATCGCCATGGAGATGAAAAAGGAACCACTTTCATCATTTGAATATCCATTACACCCCTGTGAGACAGCAGCACAGGTGAAAATCAGTACACATTTAACGAAAACTCAGAAAGAGAGAGTGCAACAGGTTCTAAATAAACATGCAGAGGTGTTAACAGACCGACCAGGGCATACAAACCTATTGGAATATGATATGAAACTGATAGACCCCACACCTGTCTGTATGAAACCATATTCGATTCCGTTTGCGAAGGAAAAAGCTTTGAAGGAAGAGATAGACTATCTGTTGAAGGAAGGAATTATTTCGCACAGTGAATCTTCGTATAGTTCCGGTGTTGTACTCTTAAGGAAGCCCTCTGGAGAACATAGACTCTGTATAGATACAGGAGACTGAATGCTATTACAGAAGGACAGGTGGATCCATTGCCGGATACAAATCAGCTGTTTGCCAGACTAAATAAAGCTAAATATTTCTCAAAAGTGGATCTGAGTAAAGGAATACTATCAGATTCCAGTAAAGCCTGAGGTTAGACCATACCTAGCTTTTAGTACCTCAGAAGGACACTATGAGTTTAATAGATTGCCATTTGGATTGAAGAATGCGCCTAGTGTCTTCTCTAGAATGATGAGAAAATTATTGGATCCTCTGAATAATCCCTGTATAACAACTTTTATGGATGATATCCTTATAGCAACAGAAACATTTGAGGAACACATTGACTCTCTGAACATGCTGTTTGATCGACTTAGGGTGGCAAATTTAACAGCCCGACCAACCAAATGTTGCGTTGGATGTAAAGAATTGGAATTTTTGGGACACACAGTTTATCAGGGAAACATGACCCCTGACCCAAAGAATTTAGAGAAACTACAGAAAGCCCCGAGACCACAAACCAAGAAAGACGTGAGATCCTTTGTCTCATTATGTGGTTTCTACCAGAAGTATATCAAAAACTTTAATTCCATATGTGCACCGTTAACTGATTTGACACTAAAGGACATCCAGATCGCATTACATGGACACCACAATGTGAAATGACTTACCAAGAATTGAAGGAAAAGCTCACAAGTAAACCCATTTTGAAATTACCTGACTTAAGTCAAGAATTCATAGTAAAGACGGATGCAAGTAATATTGGGTTAGGTGCAACTCTACTACAGAAATCAGATGCATTGGATGGGGAATTAAGCCCAGTGGCATATGCTAGCAGAAAGTTGAATAAAGCTGAAATCAACTACTCAACTAGACGAAAAGAATGTCTTGGCAGTAATATGGGCAATAAAGAAATTCAATATTTATACTCTAGTAGTAAGGCCTTTAAGTTTGCACACAGACCACACACCTTTATCGTTTTCTAGCCCAGGCAAACGCATGAGAACTCTAGGTTTACACCGATTGGTCCCATGCTTTATTGATCACTATAATAAATTTAGCATTGAGTATATATCTGGAAAAACCAATTTGGGAGCGGATTTTTTAAGCCGCCATCCGTGTGATGAGAATCACCGTAAACCCCAGAAATAATAATAAATTTCTCTATGTGTATATAGAATAAGGACTGACATATAATGTCTGTTTTAAGAGGGGAGATGTCGTGGAATATTCTAATCCACATATATAAATTATCAAGTAAATATAAAGCCTAACAAATTAATCTAATAAAGAAAAGAGCAATGGTAAAATAACAGTGCTGTCACAATGACAGTACTCGAAATCCCCCTTGTTTTCTGCTTCGTCTGCAAATTGTAACGCTTTCACGTTGATAGTAAAAGCCTACTGTATTATTACCCGCTTTCTTCAATGAAACGTGTGACTGTATTTCTTGGAAAAACATTGAGATACCAAGCTGATCGTAATGACCTAATTTCTTAATATTTCAACGTCCTATCAATATTTATACTTACGTTACGCAAATAACTAAACGATAAAACAGATGGACATCAAATAGAAGAAGAGAGAGGGGGACGAAAGGCAGGAAAGCATCGCAACGACGATGACTAAACACGCCGAACTCGCTATTAATGCCCATACCCAACACGCGTCGCGCGATACAACAATTACTACTCACAAAATCACGACGTGTAAGGCCACATGCACTACTTTTTTTCAGACAGGACCAGTGATAAATTCACTACGACCTTAACCCCAGAGTTTAGGTTTTATAAAAAAAAACCTGAAAAACGCTTATTAGAAAAGAAACAATTTATATGGGGTTACTACGTTTGAAAACATTACTCACGTTACCCAGTCAGCACATCCTATACGGAAATCTTCAGGAGGTATAGAAGAAATTGCATATTTTGAACGCAAAGCCACTTAGCTCTATTTAAATTTATCATATATTTGGGTTTCACTTAGGGTTTGGCTGACAAAGAATATGTACAAACGTTACGCAAATAGTCTAGGAATTAACAAGTTCTAGCCAATAATACAAGATGATGGTGCTGTCAGACAACACCCAAAATCAGAATCGGCACAGTGGTAGATTTTTTAAAACACCAACCATTTTGTACGTGAAATGGCCCACAGAAGATAACGTGACGATGTGAA